>LZPO01017398.1:160549-173774 GCA_001675575.1 Neotoma lepida
ATTCCAACAGCTCCACGTCACTGAAGTTGTAATCTCTAGATGTGTATAAGAGACAGGTCCTGTTGGTGTAAGGGCAGGTGGAGCTGAGGATGTGCAAGCTAGTGTTTTGACTGACTGACACACATGGCTTGTGTAACAGATCCATGGNACTAGCTGGCAAGAAGTTGATTTGCATAAAAGACCAGAAATAAGCACCTTGAGGAAAGGAGGGAGGGAGCGCCTTAAGCCTCTGTGCTGGTTACAGATGACCATCAGTCAGTCCTAGGCATTCCTCCCATCGAGAGGTGATACAGCTTAACCCTCCGAAGGCAANTGGGCCCTTGACCACTTTGATAAATAGAATAAGAAAGAAGTGATGTGGTGCCAGTGCTGGATCTGGGGCTTTGCATCTACTCCTGTGGTGTTGCTGATGCAGAAAAAAAAAAAAATCTCTCTTGCCTTAAAAGGGAACAGAGATGGTTTATTCTGGAGACATTTTGAGTGACCACAGCCCAGGAACACGGATTTAGGTCGCTCCAAATTCCATGTTCCAATGTGGAAGCAGTTTATGCAGTTTTATAGTTTTACAGAACAGAGAGACAGTCACAGCAGGGTGAGGGAGTCGCTCCTACAGGCCACAGATGCTATCTGATGACATTCTAAGCTTTGGTGTTGGTGGGAGCTGGTGGTCTGCTAAGTTAATAGATTTCAAAAGGTTTGGAACTATTAGTCACAGGATGTGAATTCTGACACAGAGGTGGGTGAGGAATGGCTATCTGACTATTCAGGGGGCTAAAGCCAGATAAGGAAATCAGCTTCTAGACCTGTAACATTCCAACAGCTCCACGTCACTGAAGTTGTAATCAGTCCATCAGTTTTTGCAGGCACAGCCTCCTTCCAGGGGTTTTCTCTCACAGTCTCCTGGAGGCTCCAGATCAGACTCCAGATGTCAGATGAAAGCTACCAAGTAGTTCTAGTCCATACCACGTGCAGCTGCGCTATCATTAGCAGACACCGCCCTCAGCCTGGCTTCCTACACACACATCTGTAAGGTATAACANAAGGTTGGCTTAAGCTGTGTAGCTTTGGGATGGCTTAAAATGCAATGCGAGACATGCCAGGGACATCTGCAGTCCACACATCCCAAATCACTGACGGACAGAGGTCAGGAAGCAAATTTTCAATAATCTATAACCAAATATGACCTTTATTTTTCCATTTAGAATGTAGGTAGCAAGCTACAGTATGTGAGCAGCACCCATGACTCTGACAGTGAGAAGAGATTCATAGGCTTGCCCAGAGTTCCCAAGGCAGATGACACATGGATATGCACACATACATACACACACATAACTTAGGGATACCGGAAAGACAGCAGGTCTCTCAAAGGAGAATTCAGGACAACAGAGGAGCAGAATGGTTCTGGGTTTGGGTTTCTGTCTCCAACTCTCTTCTAACTGTGCCTGGGATTCAGGAATCGGGGACTACCCTGAAAATAACCCAAAAAGTTGTTTTATTGAAATGACTAAGAACTTGCTAAAGTTTGAGTGGGCCCCTTGGGAAAAGCCCATGTTAGACACACGGCCCTCAGTGCAACAATGTTGGGAGGTCGGGTCACAAAGGGGTGACCAGGCCAAGAGGGCTCAGGCCTCNTGAACCAAAGGGTTTTACCATAAATTCTCTCACCCTCTNTCATCCTCTAAACTCACGCCATGGAACATGGCAGGAGAAAGACCCTCCCCACATGCTGGTACTGTGACCTTGAGCCCCCCAGTCTCCAGAGCTAGAGACAATACACTTGTTTTCTTTATAAATTATCCAGCCTATGGTATATCCTGTTACAGCAGCATAAGCCCGGCCAAGGCAGCCTGAGAGACCACCGTTGGCCTGACACCACAGCTCAGAAAACCTGCAGCCAGGGGGAGGGGAAACTGGCTAGTGACAACGTGAACACAGCCTTGAATTTTCATTTAGAAAGAGTTGCCGATAACACAAGGAGAGAAATTCTTTGACACAGTTGGAGTAGCTTGGAAAACATGGGCTGTGTGATGATTTTCCTACTGCAGAGACCCAAAGAGGCTCCACTACTANACCAAAAAGCACTAAAAGGAGAGGCTAGAGCCAGGATTCAGGTCCATCTGGGCCCAAGGCCATGTTATTCTAACCTTTACCTTGGACCAGTCCCCAAACATCCGTGTCTTTGCTCATTTTGTTCCCTTTTGCTGAATGCTGATGTCTCCTCATTCCCGAGGAGCATGCTCCCTCAGAAGCATGTGTTGTTCTGTTTCCACACTGTGTCACACAGTAAGCCTTCATGTTAGACAGCCTGCAATCTGAGCCATGTGATCCCTGACTACATCAATAGTCTCAGTACTTTATCATCTAGCATATTTGAGCACTTACTGTATACTGTTCTAAAGACCTGACATTTAAGCCATTTCTATTGCCGACAGTTCTAAGGTAACAGTGAGGATTGTGGTGGTAGTTTGATAAGCACGGACAGTCCAGTTAACTTGTCCAAAGTCACCCAACTCCTAGAGAGCCCACCCCCTCAGACTCTCAAAGTCATGTTCTTAACCTGTAGGTTCGCAGACAGAGCAGCCTCATGACACCTCTGCTCTCTCTTCATGCGTCACAGGATCTGACCTCATTAATCAGGCAATAACTGAATGAATAAAAGAATGAACAGGACATTTCTATTTGCTCACTGCTGCATCCCTAGCTCCTGACTCAGTGCCTGGTATGTTGTAAGATGCTAAAGAATTTGTTGATTGCCTGAAAAAAAAAAAAGAAGTAACATTCATTTTCACCCCTAAAGTCCTGAGATGCTGGGGCAGAAATACAGAAAGGAAGCCATCTTGCTCAGGAAGTGGGGGTCTCACCTCCTGATTCTGACAGCTTTATTCTTTCTTGGTGCCACCACCAACAACAACCACCTTTTCAAAGGCTGACAGAATCTAGGCTTTGCAGGGTGTCTGAGCTGACACTCCACATGGGGGTGGGGGGTGGGGGAACCCAGGGGTGGAACCTATGCTACTGTTATTTTCCAAGCCTGACTCAGAGACCTAGTCTTAAAAAGAACCAAAATCCACACAAAGCAGATGGTGTTCTCATTAAAACGATAATAATAACAAGTTGCAAGACTCATTATTACATAATAACAGCTGCCCAGGCCATTATCTATGAACCCCAGGCCAACTGCCTGCTTTGGTGCAAGGCTCTTCGGTGTTACCTGTGACAGAGAAAGATGAAATAGGAATCCAGATGGAAAAGAAGGCCTGTTTGGCACTCATGGCACAACCTCTTCTGGTTTTGTTGGGGGTTTTGTCCCAGGGGAACCACACGGGCAGCCTACTCCCTTTCCCCAACCTGGTTTGAATCAACCACAGGGCCTCCTGAGTGCCTTTTTACCTGCCAGGTGCAGTGCTAACATGGGCACACAGACAGGAAAGGGGAGACCCAGAGGGAAAAAGACTTGGAGCAGGCAATTTGGGTTTATTTTGAAATCAAACAACAGAGGCCATGATGTTAAGTTAAATAATAGCTATAAAGGGCCTGGCTCAGGACCTGGCACAAGATTAAATGCTCTGGAGGTGAGAGTTTCCCCTTCCTTCTGCAAATTACAGCAACACCAGAGAGATGTTAGCTTTGGCAATGCCCCATCCCAGAATCACTTGAGCTGCCGGTGAACAAAGCTACAGATTTTCACCTGCCCCAGACAAGGCTAAGAGAGTCAGCCAGGATGCCCAGCAAGGCTGCATCAGCCATTTCCAGTGAGCATCTATCCAGCTGGATCATGCCTAGCTTTCTAGTTATGAAGTATTCCCAATGTCACATCTGATCCCAATACTCATGTATTTAATATGTATGTATTAAGTACCTATTGCATACCAAACTCTTCTGAACAGCAGTGAAAGGCTAAATGGAGCCAGGTATGGTGCTATTCGCCTGTAAGCCCAATGCTTAGTAAGCTGAGGAAGAAAGATAAATTAGAGGCCAGCCTGGGCTACATAGCAAGTTCCAGGCCATCCTGGACTACATAATGAGACTCTGTCTCAAAATAAAAGAAAGGAAGGGAAAAGGAAAAGAAAACGCAGCACCATGTACAATGATCACATGAAATGAAATTTTTAAGAGAGGCTGGGAATGGCAAGGCAGGGCAATAGCAGGGGCTGGGGAGATGACTCCATCAATAAAGTGTAAGGACCTGAGGTCAAATCCCCAGCACCCACATAAAAGCCAGTCATGGCTGCATGTGTCTGTAAGCCCAGACAACTAACACAAAAGCCCTAAGCCAGAGTGTACAGTGTATTTGAGGTCTGGTGTCTTGGTACAGACTGCATGTTAGTTCCTGGCCCAAATTCTCTGTCAAAATCCTAACCTCCAAGGTGACAGCATTGGGAGGTGGAGACTTGTGGGGGTGATTAAGTCCATTGACGTGTTGTGACCTTACAAAGAAGTTCCATCTCCCTTCCACCACGTGAAGACACAGCAGGCAGCTTCCATCTGTGAACCACTGCCCGGCACTAAATCTGCCAACACTTTATGTTGGGCTTCTCATTCTCCAATCTGAAAACGACATTTGCAAGCTTCCCAGGATACGTTGTTCTGTTCGGGAAGTGTACATGAACAAAGGCAATGTCTAAGGCTACCATCTCCCAGAAACAGACCTTGAGACAAGGATTTGAATGGAAGTCATTTATTTGATTGTTGATCCCGTGAACACTGAAAAGACTCAAGGAAACCAGACAAAGAAGAAGTCTCCATGGGAAGGTTCTTTGACCATCAGCCTCCCACTGTGGGCGATGGGGACTCCATCTCACCAGGGATATCAGAGAATATGCCCTACAACTTGCCCCTGCAGATGTCTATTTCCATGAAGGGAGCCTTTGGCATGACTCAGAATAGACCAAAGGTGAGGTCCTGACAACACCTGCTGCAAATGGACTGAGATATGATACTGAATGAATGTAAACATGCAGCAAGCACTAAGTAAAGTTGTAGGTTCAGGGTCAACCTGGGCTACATAAGGAGTTCAAAGCTGTCCTGGGTGACAGTATGTGATCTTGTCTCAAAAAAAACAAAGAAAATGAAAACCTAAGATACTGTCACCTAAATCATGGTTCCATCCCCAGGAAAAGCAAGTCATTCAAGGCCTTGTTCCTTTGTCTGGACAATGCAACACTCTCCAGCCAATCACCCTGCCCAGCCTAAACCTACTCTAATTCTTTTATTTGAAACAGTGTCTCCTGTTTCCCAAGTTAGCACTAAACTTGTTGTATAGCCAAGGATGGACTTGAACTTCTAATCCTCCTTCCTGCTCCTCCTGAATAGGTATAAGGCCACCACACCTGGTCTCTGCAGTATTGGGAACTGAACCCAGGGCTTCAGGCATGATAGGCAATGCACTACCAACTGAGTTATACCCCCATCCAAGGCTTAATCCATTCTTCATGCTCAACCAAATGATCCATAAACCAGCAAAGTCTGAGAGTGACACGTCCCCCACTCACAATTCTGTACAGGCTCTCTCCACATTTTCTAGGTTGGCATCCAAGACCCCATGCAAGCCCACCCAACTCCTCAGCATCTCGTCTGCCATATCTCCATTGCTACCACAGCCATATCCCATGGATGACCACCCCACAAGCCCTGTTCTCTGAAAATCGCAAGCCTTGCAGATGCTCTTCTCCCCAAGTCAGGTCCTAGAGAGCCTCCCCTCCATCTTTATCCACCTAGCCAATGCTTGTTCATTCCACAAGTATTTGTTCTGGTCCTGCTACACACTAGGCACTGGGAGACAGAATTGTCAAGAGTCAGACCAGGCCCTGCAGCACTCTGTGAAGATTACTAGAATCTTAGGGGTAGAAACTGAAAGTTAACGGGTAAGACAAATAAATTGTGAAGGAGAAGAAACACGAGCCACAGTGTTACAGGACAGAGTATTATAGATAAGAAGCTCTAGAGTCGTTTTGGTTGGGTAGTGAGGAAGGCTGCCTGAAATGGGTGTGGATGTCTGGGCTGAAGGACAGGAGATTGTCAGCAAGAAGCAGACAGAACATTCTAGGCAGAGGGCATAATCCACGCAAAAGCCCTGGAAGAAAGGCCAGAGGAGGTAGAGGACAGGAGACACTCTGTGAAGGCAGGAGCCAGGTCACCATAGAGGACCTGTGGCCGTAGGCAGGGTACTGGACTTTACCCTTCACACCTCTATCCTTTGCACAGGAAAGAGGACAGTCCTTCAGCCTCTTCATGTCCTACTTTTATGACCAAGACTCTTCCTGCAGGGGTCCCACCAGTGGACTTTGCTTTAGGAATCTATCTCTGCCCTTGATGCTGTCTGGCTCTGCGGCATTAGATAAGTTATTCAACTTCTCGGTGCCCAGAATATCTCCAAAAATTTCCATTCTGTCCTTGGAGTATTATTAATTCAACCTTGCAGGAAAATTAAGCAAAACAGCAAAATGCCCTCCTATTAGAGTATATAGAAACACATACTCTAAATTTTCCTCTTGTACCACAATCNTTAAGAACATGGGCTTTGAAATCAGACAGATTGTGCAACCTGTAGACTACTGTCATGGGTGAACTATTTCCTTTCCCTTAGCCTAGCTCATCATTGTCCTTACTACACAGTGTTCTGGGAATTGTTTTGCAAAGCAAAGCCTTGGATCATTTTTTTCACAAAGTAGAGCTGAATGTATAGCTTCTGCAACGTTTGAGTCAGTCCTTTCCACACCCTGTGGGCACAAGCCCATCTCATCGCTTCCACTGTACAAACCTATGATTTACGTGGCAAGGATCCCAGCCATCCACCAAAGCTTACCCTCAGATCCTAGCACAGCAGAAGGACAGAGGGTCCTAACCCAGAATTTAGATCCCATCTCAGCAGTGACTATCTTTTTAGTTTAAAGCAAATCCTTCCTCTCCTCCTGCCTCTTGGCCTATGGCTTCCAGAACTGTTAAGGGAATAAATTCATATCATTATGTTGCACTGAGTGTATGGTAATTAGAAACAACAGTCAAGAAATTGATAGTTGAAGTTTTTTAAAGATCAGGCCTAGTCTAGGCAATAATGGCACATGCCACCCTTAATCACAGCACTTGGGAAGCAGGCAGAGGGATCTCTGTGAGTTCAAGACCAGCCTGATCTACATTCTGAATCCCAGGACAGCCATGGGTGCATAGAAAGACCCTGTCTCAAAAAAAAAAATAGCTCAGATGACAGAGTGCTTGCCTAGTGTGGAGGAAGCCCTGGTTGGATCCCCAGCACCACGTGAACCAGGCATGGTAGTACATGCCTGTAAGCCAAGCACTGCAGAGGTGGATTCAAGAAGATTAGAAATTCAAGGCCATCCTCAACTACATAGCTGGTTTGAGGCCAGCTTAGGCTACATTGAGACCCTGTCTCAAAAACAACCAAAAAGTCTCTCACAGCTCACTTGACTCCAAGCCACCTCTACACACACACACACACACACACACACACACACACACACACACATGCTTTGTGGGCACTGCCAGCATTTAAGGTGACTGAGCAGGTGAGCAGGAAGTCTATGTTCTCACTGAGGTGCAAAGTGTAAACACAGGGCTTCATTACCCAGGGGTCAAAGGGCCCCTACCCTTCATTAGACTAGAGCCATATGTCACAGAAGCTGAGAGTCACAGCTTCCCCTTGGGAGACCCAGAGCCTGAAGGTCAAGAAGTTGATTATCCTCCCAACAAACAGTATATTTTCCACCTTAGTAAGTACTAAAAGATTTTGTTCCAACCTGGCATGAAATGGGCTCATCCGCAGGGATGGCATCCTCATGGCTATTTTGCCTCCAGCATGAAGAATACTAAGGAAAGAACAATACCTTCCTCCCATTCATGGCTGACAGCCTCTCACCCCTTGCTCTGTAATTACCCTGTGTGCTTGTTGGTTCCTCGGGTTTTGCATCCCTACCACACCCACCCCGAAACAGTGCAATTTGCCTTTGCACTTACAAAAGTCTCTTGAAGAAAGCACAAAAGAAATTGCTTTCAGAATCCATATCCATGGTGTACAGTCACTGGTCCCCAGCTTTTCAGAATCCACCCATGCCCGTGGTTTCCTGCCACTGGTCTGCAGATTTTTCATAGGAAAAGGTCCCTAAACATTGTCTCATGATGGTTGTGGTGGTTGAAAGAAAATGGTCCCCAAAGGGAGTGGCACTATTAGGAGGTGTGGCCTTGTTAGAGGAAGTGTGTCACTGTGGGGGGTGGGCTTTGAGGTCCCCTTTGCTCAAGCTACGCTCAGTATGACACTCAGACCACTTCCTGTTGCCTGCAGATCAAGATGTAGGACTCTCAGCTCCTTCTCCAGTACCTTGTCTACCTGACCACTGCCATGTCCTGCCACGATGATAATGGACTAAATCTCTGAACTGTAAGCCAACCCCAATTAAATGTTTTCCTTTATAAGAATTGCCACGGTCATGGTGTCTCTTCACAGCAGTAGAAACCCTAACTAGGACAACAGCATCTGTCTTGGCACCTCTCTCCTGGCACCGGGAGCACTATTTCTGGCAGCCATAGGGATGGGCAGAAGCACACCTGCCAAAGGCCGCGTCAGTGCCCCGCCACAGCTGGTGCTGGGTGGGGGTGGGCCATGGCAAGCACGCAGGGGGGAAGAAGGGCCAGGAGGCGGGGCTTAACAATGTGGGCAGCTGGGTTCTTCATGGGATCATGATGTACTGTTAAAGCACAAACCAAAACACAGTGATTCGGAAGAAGGGAGGGTCTGTGTGAAGAGGAGGGAGGNGGGGGCAGGTTCTGAAGAGCAAAGGAACACGAAGGAGGGAACCACGGGGGGATAGGAGCTGTTCTTCCTAAAATGACACCATATTCTTTGTTGGATTGTTTTGTTTGGAGGGGACATTTTAGAGGAAAGGGGCTCCTTTAAAACAGGCTATGGCTATATAACTTAGTATGGCCTTGACTCAAAACCCTCCTGCCTTGGCCTCCCAAGGACTAGCATTACAGGTTTGTGCCACCATACCCAGGTCATATGTAAAATTATGTTTATTTATTTAGTTATTTGTGGAGGACTCAAGGACCATAGTCTGTAGAAGTCAGAGGACAACTTACTGGAATTAAGTTCTCATCTTCTACCATGTGGGTTCCAGGAACAAACACAGGTTATCAGGCTTGCCAGCAAGCCCACTCTGAACCATATCATTGCCACTAATATTGCTTTTTAAACTTGTGGCTAAGCAAAAGATACATACATACATACATACATACATACATACACACACACACACATACACACACACACACACACACACACACACACACCCATGCTTGCATGAAGTCCTGGCATATCTCAAGAGGTCAGTGTTCTGTGTGCTTACTGTAGTTAAAGGTCATCTCTCTTCTGAGACATCAGATGGGGGGGTCTCCCTGTTTGATGGGAGATTTAGTGGAGACAAGTTCCCTGGCCTCATGTTTTGACTCTGCAGATCCTGCAGTGGGCAGGGCTTGAGGGGTGTGAAAATAGAGACATGAAGGATGGAAGCTAGAGGCTCAGAAAAGCCTCTAAGGACCATACTGGGCCTCCTGAAACAGACTCAGCAGACTACATGGAAGAAAATCAACACTGCTGTACACCAAGGGAAAGATTCTGAAACTCAGCTACACTTTAGGTGATGGGAAGCCAGGAAGAGATGCAAGAAAGGAATCAGCTGAGAGGAAGAGAGAGAGAAAAAACAGGAAGGCTACAGAGAATGCAGCGTTCATGGTTTTCTGTAAGGGTATGTCTTAGGGTTTGTACCGCTGTCTAAAACAGCATAGCCAGAAGAAACTTGGTGAAGAAAAGGGTTTATTTCAGCTGACTGTTGTAGTCCATCATGAAGAGAAGTCAGGGCAGGAAACTGGAAACGGGAATCTTGAGACAGGAACTGATGCAGAGGCTGTAGAGGGGTGCTGCTTGCTGGCTTGCTCCCCATGGCTTGCTCAGCCTGCTTTCTTATAGAACCCAGGACCACCAGTCCAGGGATGGCACCACCCACCATGGACTAAGCCCTCACCCATCAAGAAAATGCTCCCACAGGCCAGTCTGGTGGAGGCATTTTCTCAGTTGAGATTTCCCTCTCCCCAAATGACCCCAGACTGTGTCAAGGTGACAGAAAACAATCAGCACAGAGGGCGAGTCCCAGGAGGAGTACCTAGATGCTACAGAGCCTATGTAAGAACAGGAGTATTGACTTTATCTTTCTCTTTTATACTGGAAATGACACGAATAATGATGACAATAACAGTGACCCAGAGTTCAGCATCAAGAAGCCTCTTAGCAGCTTGGCTGAAGTGGGAGGGGCTTTGACTGTGAACCATATCATGGCACACAGTTTGGTGGCTTTAACCTATGGACATGTCCATGTGCCATCACCCATCACCCCCACAGCATAGTGACCACACCCACCACTCCCTAAAGTGTTCTTTATGCCCTTAGGGGTTTTTTTTTTCAATACTGGGGATTGAACCTAGGGTCTCATGTGTGCAAGGAAAGCAGTCTACCACTGAACTACCGCTCCAGCCCTTGGAATCATTTCTTCCCCTACACAAGTCCCTTCCTCTCTTGGCTCATTTGCTACAATATCACTTTTTGTCTGTGACTTTAGTGGACACTTAGGATTGCTAAGAACCATCTTTGTCTTCTTTTCTCTTCCTTTCTTCCTTTTTCTTTTCTTTTCTTTCTTTTTTGTTGTTGAGATAGAGCTTCACTATGTAACCCTTGGATGGCCTCGAACTGACTCTGTAGCCCAGGCTGGCCTCAGACTCACAGAGATCCACCTGCCTCTGCCTCCTGAGTGCTGGGATTAAAGGTGTGCGTCATCACGCCAGCTACTCGGAAACATCTTTAACTCACAGGCTCCTTTCAAGCGTATGATGCTACCTCACATTAGACCCTCAGGGCAGCATCCTTCCTTAGCCCCCTTCTCGCTTCCTATGTGATCGTCATCAAATACTTCACTCCTACTCGCTGTAAGCACCATGATCCACTGTGGTTGTGGGCAAGGGCATGATATAATTACATTTGCCTTGTTAAAACCCATGGTGGCTCTGTGTGCATTACAGGCTGGGGTACGCAAGGACACTGTTGAGGAGCAAGAGACCAAGCAAGACAGTAGGCTCATGGTCCAGGAGACCAGGGCCAGCTCTCAGGAAACAATGAGATTCGGCCACTGGGTGCGGGAGTGATGGGGAGGAAGGTTTCTTACACGAGATACTGGAAGATGGGAAAGCTATTTGCTCCCATATGGTTCACTGGAGAAGAAGGCCTTGGAATAAATAATGAGCTCACACGGAGCACAGTGAATTTCATAAGCTTGCACCATGCGTCAGTCTCAGTGGCAATCTACACAGGACAGTCAGGAAGAGAGTGGAGAGCAAGGACTGAGTGCACAGCCAGGACCAAACCCTCAGGTCTGCTGGGAAAGGGCTGCATAATCCCAAGGGGGTGTGGCCTAGGATGAGCAGGCGCAGATGAGACAGGGAGGGGCGGGCACCTCGAGTAGGAGGGTAAGAGGTTAGGAGAGATAAAGAGGGGAAGTGGTGACGGAGGGTAAGAAGTTAAGAGAGATAAAGAGGGGAAGTGGTGACGGAGGGTAAGAAGTTAAGAGAGATAAAGAGGGGAAGTGGTGACCTGGGAGGAACCATCTTGGTAGCAGAGAGGGGAACTGAGAATAAGGGACTGGTGAGTGACCTGCAGAGGTGACCCTTGCGGCACTGGGGATTATTTTAAATGCCACCACCCCCCAGCAGTGGGAGAGAGACAACACACATTTGAGGTTGAGGAGAGCCAGGAGGAGGGAGCAGGGTGTCTCTTCCTCCCCGGTGAATGGGGTTATTTCCTCAGCAGTGGCTCAGTCTTTAGAACAGCACCTCTAGCGGTGACATTAGAGACACGCAGGAGACAGGTAGGAGGCTACACCAGGTCTCAACAAACAATATATAAACAGAAAGAACGATGTCCAGATCCTTACCTCTAACTAGCTAAGGGACCTTACCCCAAGCCTTGACTTCCTGGTCTGTAAAGGGGTTTAATAATTGAACTTGTTCCCACAATTGTTATAAAGAATAAATGAGTTAGGGTTAAAACAATAATAACAGCCTACTTTTCAAAAGCTCTTATTCTGTCCTTACCACTGAGCTGTTTCAGGCAGGTGGTTAATCCAGCCCTTTATTCCACTTTGGTAGAAACAGAATGAGAAGACACAACTCTAACGTTTTTTCTTCTGGAATTGTTTTCTCAGTACACATTAGTCTCTAATACAGTCAAGTATGTTTATATGCAATAAATTATCATCATGCTCTAATAATGTTTTTAAGCTCTTTGTAGACTTGATCTCCCAAATACTCAATATGGTAGGTTCTGCTTAGAATCACTCCCATTTTACATATGGGTGTTCTGGTGGGAGCTCCATCTCAGCCCCTGGCACCCTGGCANCCATATACCCAAAGAGTCTGGGATGATTAGGTGGAAGCCTCACCTCTCTCTCTCCCCAGACCCTGCCCCTCAGAAAGCCCGCCAAATACTGCTCCTCCCCCAGAGATTCTCAAGATCACTCCCACGGGGTATTTAAACTGCACCCCAGAAAATAGACACATGGTTTTTCAGCCTTTCTTCCCTGTCTCCTCTCTGGGGGCCCAGAAGATCACCAGGAAGCGCTTTACCCATTAAACTGGGGCTTTTTCTTAACTTGGTTTGATTTGGTCTGATTTGGATTGCTGCACTGGCAGAGAGGCTCATCAAGGTGCACAAACTTTTCAGTGAGGCTCCAAGGAAAAGAGTCTAACTTGTCCCAAGTCACACACCTAGTTCCCATACCCCCAAAGCCTGCGTTTCTGAACACCAGGCTATCCCATCTCCAATAGCTTCAGGTCCAATAGTGTGGGGAAATGAGAATTGTGGGAGAGTCATGAACAAGTCTCCCTTGTCCCAAGTTGGTAAGTTTGGCACTGGATTTGTGGTGTCCTGACTCTGGTAGAAGATGCATGAATCTGGAGCTGCCTGTCATGCCTGCCTGCTTTCAGTGACAAGGGACACATTTAAAGCTCTTTTAAGGTGCTGTCCTTGGCTGGGCAGAGGTGGTGCATGCCTTTAATCCCAGGACTTGGGAGGCAGAGCCAGGCAGATCTCTGTGAGTTCAAGGCTGATCTACAGAGCGAGTTCCAGGACAGGCTCCAAAACTACACAGAGAAACACTATCTCAAAAAA
>LZPO01017398.1:190036-200036 GCA_001675575.1 Neotoma lepida
TTTTCCCACTGGATGAGGGAGCCCTGGAGCTACTCAGACCAGCATGTGGCCAACACCCATTCATCAATCAAGACAGCACACAGGGAGACAGAGCTGGAACAAGGCCAGATCCCATTCTGAAGACTCAGTCCCTGAATACAGCTGCCCCTGCGAACCTCTTCTGGAGCTTTCTATCAATCAGAGCATTTCCATTCTCTCTTCCTCTTCTCTCTTCCCTCTATTTGAGGGATGGCTCTTAGCTCTTGCAACTGACCACCACACAGTTTTCTAGGGAAGAATCTGAGGCATACGGAGNCAATGGGCACGAAGTGAAGAGACCACGTCCAAGTCTACGCCTGTGTGGTCTCGGGCATGTCACTGTCCTCTCTGGACTTCAGTGTCCTCACTTAAAAACACAAGCAGTGGCCGGATGATTCCTCAGGACACTCTGGCTTTTGTGAGCACACTGTGACTTTGTTTGCTGCTGTACATCCATTCTACATAAACTCCACTCTGAACTACGTTCAATGTGGGCCCTCTGAACGAGCTGGTCTAACACACTGAGAGGCTGTGCTGATCAAAAAGCTAGGCCTTATCCTCATGTGAAACCTCTATGTGATGTTTGGTGGGGGAAAAAATAAAGGAAAGAAGAGTAAGAAGGCCAGCAGTGTGGCCTTGATTCTCTAAGTCCCTAGGCCCAACTCCCCATTTCTGGAACACGTAAAAGAGACTNGCTATGAAGCCATGAGGTTGTTACCAGCTAAATCCAGTGTGGCGGGTTCTGTAGGATAAATAATGTCATTAAGAGTCAACAATTAAATGTATTTTTAAAAGAGGGAGGAAGACAGATATTCTAGATTAAATTAAAATTAAGAGTTTTCAGGGGCTGGAGAGATGCTCAGTGGTTAAGAGCACTGGCTGCTCTTCCAGAGGATCTCGGTTTAATTCCCCACAATCACACGGCTGCTCACAATGTCCGTAAGTCTCATTCCAAAGGATTTGATGTCCTCTTCTGGCTTCCTCGGGCA
Source organism: Neotoma lepida (assembly GCA_001675575.1). Lineage (NCBI taxonomy): Eukaryota > Metazoa > Chordata > Mammalia > Rodentia > Cricetidae > Neotoma > Neotoma lepida. The sequence continues at coordinate 191,044 of LZPO01017398.1, forward strand.
CCAAGCATGCACACAGACATACATACGGANACAACACCCAAACACATAAAATAAAAACAACTCTTGGGGGTGGTTCTCTCAATTTAAAAACAGTACAAGAGTGTGAAATCTGGTACATATATGTACACANACACATATATANGTATGTGTATGTATATATGTATATAGAGAGGCTGGGGCTGGGCATACAGCNTAGCNGGTAGACTGCTTATCTAGCTTTCACAAGATCTAGATTCAAGCCCAAACACTTAATAAATTGGGTCTGGTAGCACATGCCTATAATGTTGGCACTCAGGAGGTAGAAGCAGAAAGATCAGATGTTCAAAGTCATCCTAGGCTACANAGTGAGTCTGAGGCTAGCCTGGACTACATGGAATAGATAGGCAGGCTCTGGAGTCAGACTGGGTAGGCAAATCGTAGGTTAACGCATTGCTGCTGTCTGATCTTGAAGTAACATAGTCTATCTGTGTAACTANAGGGTGGGGGAGGAACAAAACTAGTACCTGACTCACAGGATTGTCACCGTGAGAACTAAATGAGTTCAAACACATANAGTGCTAAACTGTGCCTGACTCGTGGATGCTCAACACACAGCAGCTACCGGCTCCATCCTGGCTTAGCTTTATCCTAAATTCCTCAGAACTCAGGGAGTCCTAGCAGCACCTTCCACTCAATGCCAAAAGTTGAGAGGAGAAACTGAGACCACCACAGGGATGCAGACAGGATACCCTAGCCCAAGAGCACNCCCACCACGCTCTAGGAATTCAAAATCATGTTCACTTCCCCAGTCCCGGGTTGTTAGCAAATGGGGGGTCTCTCGAGTCACTATCTCCATGCATGAGTGATTGGTTAAGATCAGAATGGGGGAAAGTGGACGATTTCCCTCCTCAGCCAAACACGACCCGAGACATAAGAACACAGTGAGAAGGCACTAGAGAGAGGTGACCTCTAAAACTAGGTTAGTAAATCACAATGTCTCCCTGTTCTAAGCATAGCACTTCAAACAGAAGCACGAGTGAGTAGGTGAGCACCATGGCAGGCACTTTCAGTGTTTTCACAATGGACCAAAGAAGGGAGGAATTCCGAGCAATGCCTGAAAGAGCTTGGGGGGCCTAGCCCGTCTAGTACCACGTTGGCTCTTTACAAAAGGCTAGGAAGTGATTTCCATCAGAAACTCCTACCAACCCCGCAAAGAACCCAGTGTCTCCCCTACTGAGGACACTGGAGGGTGTTCATCTTTATGCACAAAGAGTTTATAACAATTAATATGCATTACACATCTGTTCTTCTGGTACATGTGGGATGTCCACTGTGTGGTAGGTGATGGGTGAAATGCCAGAGACAAAAGAATAGCTAGACCTCATCTCTGCCTTCAGGAAGCCTTGCCGGGGTAAGGATGGACAGACTCATGGCTGGCAGTCAATGGAGCACTTACTGTGCACCAGTAACTACACAGAGTGTAACTGGTGGAGTTAAGCATCAGAATCCCTGGATGTCTGACATCAGGNCCTGAACTATTCCAGAGGAGGCCTAGNGGGTTGCCCCCACCGAAAGCAAGCCCTGGCTCCTCTTCACAGAGCCAAGATGAGAAACAAGAAAGCACAGAGACTCATTCTCCACTAATAGCTGGTCCTCCCACAAGCTGCCCCTACCAGCCTGAGCTACTCCTGCTTTATGAAGCCTTGGGATGGACCAGGGCACCAGGGGCTTACCTAGGGCTGGAGCTGAACGGCCCACAGGTGCTGAAGCCCTGGACTTCTTGCAGTCCTATGGTACAGTCATTCACATATTGAAGTGGCTAACATACACAATACGTTAAATAACAGCTTCNTAACACCATAACTCTTCTCAAGGGTGGTCACTACTTCAACAGCTTTGGAGCCGTGAGGATTCCTGCAGAGCTTGTGCACGGGCATGCGTAGTACATGTGAATGAGCTGTGTGGTGTGGATGTACACACGTGTGAAGGCCACAAGCTGACACTGCTCGCCACCTTATTTGTTGGCACATGGTCTCTTACTGGAGCTCAAGCACACTGATTTGNCCAGACTGGCTGGCTAGTAAACCTCAGCAATATCTTTCTGTCTGTGCTCCCCAACATTGGGATTTCAAGTGTGGACCACCAGGCCCAGCTTTTTACGTGGGTCCTAGGAATCTAAACTCAAGTCTTACTGCTTTCATAGCAAACACTGAATGGGCCATCCCCATCTTCCCTCCCCCAGGCCCAATTCTTACAAATCTTGATGGTACCTTCCTNGCTGGGAGAATTAGAAACTGAGGCCCAAAGAGGAAAGTGATTGGCATACAGCTGCGACAGGGAAGGGGTGAAACCAAGGGAGAGACGGGAAGGTGGCACAGGAAATAACATCCAATTTCTTCAACCTGGATTCAAGACATCCNCAATTTGGGCCTCAATTTCCAACTTCCCCTGTTATTTCCTTAGTGTCACTCTCACAGGAAGGCTAGCTACCTTCTGTCCTTCAGGCATGTTCAAGATTGTCCCCTTACCTGGATGTTCTTCACAGTCCTTCTCCCAACAGCTCTGATGGCCGCGCTGTCCCAACTACCCAGGGAAATTTCACCGGCTCTCCCTTCCAAAGTGTGCGCAAGTTACCCACCACACACACCTACCTAGTGTGCCACTTTACACGCTTGCTTTGTGCCTCCTTCTCCTTCAAATCCTCCACAGGGCCCACACAGAGCCATACAACTATCAGGCTTCGATAAATATTATGACTGATTAGCAAGTGGGTGGATGAAGGGAGGAAACAGGGGCTAATGATCACACTCGGGCAGGGTGTCTATGTTTTTAGGATGATCTGACCTTCAGCAGGCACAGCAGAACTGCCTACTTGATTCCCTCAGAGAAGTCGCCTCCTTTGGCCCACACCACTTCACAGGCTGACTCACCACCCCACTAGCTCTTCCAGTCTTAAGAGAAAATTCCTAGTGCTGCACACTCAACCAAAGTAGAGACTTGGCAGGGCAAGCAGCATGCTGGGAAAAAGAGGCAGTGGTTCCGGGAGCAGAAGTGGCGGGATTTTTTGTTTCCGTCCAGCAAACTGAGTTTCACTGAGTAAGGATATGGTGACGGATGGTAGGGACCTGGGAGGGAAGGGGACTCCGATCTGGCTGGAAGGGTGGATTCTTCATCACAGGGTGGCCCAGACTTTCTTAAACAATCTGCAACTCAGTCAGTTGGGGGTCTTTGTCAACTCACTTTACGTCTCTAAACCTCAATTTTCTGATCTGAAGAATGGAGTCAAACTTGCCAGTCCTCCCTCCCTCCAGGGTTAAGCCTACGAATTAGAAAATAAAATGCATGGGTCTACACACCACATAAATGTGACCTAATACCTTTGGCTTTGTGTTTCCTCTAAACTGGAGTAGGCTACTTCAAAGGCCCACATGGGCTCATTGGTCCAGCTAAGGACAAGGGACCTAAAGATAGACACTATTTCATCTGAACTTAGCAAATGACTAAGCTCACTAGCTTTTGCTTCCCACAGAGCTCTGGGTCTATTAAAAACTGGCTCGGATGACTCCCACTGGCAGAACCGAGGTGAAGCCTTGACCAGAGGCTTCCAGGGATGTGCTGGCTTCCCTTCCAGCTTCCTTTTCAGGCAACTCTGCCCATTCAGCGGTTCCTAATGCAAAAAAGAATGGGCTCCGTAGAGCCTGCCGGCTTCCTTACAGGTCACCGCTAATGTCCTGTGACAGGCCCTTGGCCCACCCTCCCCCGATGGTCTGGCCATCCTCACAGCCCGCTCCATCTCTCACCAGGACCATTAACAAAGCGGGTCCGGGGCCGCCCTGGCTACTAGGGGGCTGAGGTCCCAGCTCTTCCCACAGGGCCTGGGCAGGAGAGGACGAGAGCCCCTTCAAGGAGGGCAGGAGTGGGGTCCCGACCCCGCCAAAGCTGGGGTACCCACCTTCTGCTCGACGCCCTGCAGGCTCTGGCCCAGCTCGTCCCTCTGACGGGAGAAGTCCTGGTGGCCGAGCCGGACCTGCTGGACCTCCTCCAGGACGTGATGGACACACCAGCCCGAGAAGGCGGCCGCCGCCACCAGGGCGAGGTAGAAGAGAAAGTTGAGCAGCCGGCCGAGCCTGCGCGAGCAGGACGCCGAGGAGGAGGCGGCGGCGGCGGCGGCGGCGGCGGCCGAGGACCTGCCGCGGTGGCCGCCCCGGTGCGCCTGATTCTGCGGCTGCTGCTGCGGCGGGTGCGGCGCGGGCGGCTGCGGCTGCTGCGGCGCCGGCGGCGGCTTCTTCGCCACGTCATCCGCGCCGCCCGACGGGTGGGCGCCCTTGTCCGAGGGGCTCGCGGCGCCGTGGCCGCCCTTGGAGCCCCTTTGTTTGGCCGAGGGCATGGCGGCGGCGGCGGCGGCGCGGCGGGGTGGGCGAGCGGGGCGAGCGGAGCGCGCGGCCAGGGACGCTGGCTCGGGCTCCCGCGGGGGCTGCGCTGGCGGCACGCGGGCGCGGCGGCGTCGGAGCGGCCCGGAGCGTGGGGCGGCGAGGAAAGAGGCCGGCCGCGGAAGGAGGAGGGGGCCTGGCTCCGCCGCCGCCGCCGCCGCGGCGCCGACCCCGCCTCCCGGGAAGGGAGGCCGAGCCCAGCCGGAGCGCCTGCCACGCAAGCCGGCCGCCGCCCCTCCTCCCTTCGCCGCGACCCCGCGGAGGGCGGGCGGGGCCGGGCAGGGCGAGGCTGGGCGCGGCTGCCGGGGTGGCGGAGCCTCCGAGTGCCCGGGCTACCCTCGAGTGGAGTCGGCGGGGGTGACCCTGAGCTCCGGGCTGAGCGTGAGCCCCACCTGGGCGGAGGGGGGATGCAGGGGGCGCGGGGAGCACAGCTCAGGAGGGTGGGGACCCGACGCCCCTCTTGCCCACCGGGAATCCAGAGACACCCCTCCCCCAAGGCCGCCCTGCAACCTGCAAGCCCGCAGCTGGCCCGGTCCTTGTCTCTTCTCGAGGGATTTTAGGCTCGAAGGACTGCGCCCAAGCACCTTGGATGTGGACTGCAACTTGTGCAAGGAACTGAGTTACTGTGTGGCCCTCTTGGCCCGGCCAGTAGGCTGTAGACAACCCCCCTCGCCAGCCCCCTTGATTCTATTTTCTTTTGGGGTATCATACAGTCTCACCATAGCTCCTGTTCCAGGCAGGCTCTGGGTTGAGTGTGGGGAAGCCACCAGCACTCAGAGGGACACAGGTCAAGGTTGTCACTTCCACGTTTGTAAGAAAGAAATACAACAATGCCAGGGCCCGGCTTATCAGCTTATATGGGTTCTGGAACCCCCACAAAAGCCTTGAAAGGTTGGGATTATTACATTTGCCCATTTTATAGGAAAGGAACAGACTGACCCTCAGCCCCAACAGAATGCCTCAAGGTCGCACAGAGCCACGATTTGAACCTGGGAACCAGAGCCTGGGGAGTCAACGTGCCCACTATCAGCTCAGATCTGTGGGCTTTCTAGTCAGTAGTGCTCTGGGGATCATCCTACACACAACTGCTCCTGATGCAGTCCTGGTGTGTGCCTGGCAGAAGTAGGGATGCTATTTCTTCTGTCTGTAACCTCCTCTGATTCTGCTTAAGAGGAGAAAGAAAAAAACCCCAAAATCTTCCCGTCTTTAAAGTCAAGTTCAAATACCACCATTTCCATACTTTGGCTGTCACATGCCCAGTACCTCTCTTAGCATAAGCCATGGCAAGGAGACAATGTATGGGCACCTTTACAAAAGCAAAGCTTTGCTGAAGGCCCACTGTGTGCCAGAGAGATGTCTGTATGCTGCTAGAGACACCTTCCTTGAGGACAACCATTGCTCCTCATTCTTTTCATAGCTCACCTTTAAATCCACGTGGGCATATGCGTGCCTGCAATCATGGGATCTGCAGTACCCCTGGGCCAACACCTGAGAACTGAGAATGTAAATGTAAAGAGAACTTGGAAAGCAAACCTTGCACTGTACACAGGGTACAGAATGGAGAATAATTTGGAGAATGGATTTGCATAGTGGGAGAACAGGAAGGCTATTTCTGAGGCGGAAGTGGGGTGAGCCCAGGACACCTGTCTTGACTTGAAGGGTGTGTGCTGCCTGTAGACGTGAGCTGGGTGGAGTGGCTGCAGATTGCAGGCGGTAGCTAAGCAAGCAGAGGAGTCACTGTTCTGTAGGGGAATAACACAGAGTAAATTAAATTTGGACTGGAACCTGCTCTAGTGGAATCATCTGCTCTATCCAGAAGAGAACACCCCTCCATGGGCTGAACAGCAGGAGCTATAGCAAAAGCCTCCTACTTCAACAAAGCACAGGATTCCTCAGCTTGCAGGACAGAGGGACAGAGGAAAACAAAAAGCTGGGTTGTCATAAGATATTCAGGACTACCTTGCTTAAAAACCACCTCAGTTCCAAGTGTGCTTAAAATTGTCAATGTACAGAGACCCTCCTTCACCATCTGTGTTAGGAGGACAGGGTCAGTAATTCAGGGCAGGCTGCTGGAGCCCAGCCAAGCTCTGGCCTGCAGGCAGGAGCCTGTCTGCTTTTTGAGCCATGGCTTTGCCACCAAATTCTGTGACCTTGAGGAGTGGACTTAGCCTCCCCTCTGGATTTCAGGACTACCTTATCTGTAGAGCACGTCTCTAAAGCTCTTTCTTATTATGACATTAATCTGTTCCTTGGAGAAAACAGTCACTTACTTGTTAGTGAAAATAATCCATGATGTTTAGTTTTTTTAAGGAGTTACATGTATAGGGCAAGGATGGGAATGGAAGGTTTCCCAGGTTTTTGCCTTTGAGCACTGGAAGAATAGAGGGTGGCAGATTAGGAGATGACTCAATTGATGCACTACTTGCCTTACAAGTACAAGGGCCTGAGTTCGATTCCCAGAGCCCGTGTTAAAGGCCACACCAAGACTGGGAAGATGACTTGACAGGTAAGAGGATTTGTTGCACAAGCATGAGGACCTGAATTCAAGTCCCTAGGACCCACATAAAAAGCTAGGCCTGGCTGTAAGGGAGTATAATCCCAGTGCTGGGAGCAAGGTGGTAAGGAGACAGGATGCTTGCTGGGGCTTGCTGACTGCCAGCCTAGCTCCAGGAGAGATGCTTGTCTCAAAGGAGTAAGGTTGAGAATGATAGGACAGGACACCTGAAATCTTCTGGTTTTCACATGAGTGCACATGGACTTGTGCACTGGTACACACATAGGCACATACACCCCCCCACACACACACACCACAACACCCAGACACGCAGGGCAGGGGGCCATGGGTATAATGGTCGAGACTGGCTCTGGAATAAGCTGACTTGGGGTCACATTCAGTTCCAGAACCTCTTGTAGAACATGATGTCCCTGAACTTTAGTGACTTCATCTATCAAATGGGATAAGAACCGGTTCACCACATTGTGAGGATTGCAGGAGTGACACCCTATGACGCTGACTTCATAGTGAGTCTCTGTGAAGAGAGGATACTCATGCCATCTTGCAGAAGCACTCGGGACAAGTGGGGCTTCACAGGGCTCTTGTGTCCAGATTTCAAGGATTTTCTTTCATCGTCATTTCTGGGAGCTCCCCACGCCATGTGTGGCTCACAAACCACAGGCTATGATGTGTTTAACTTTAAAAGGCAGTCAGTGTTTTCCTCTGAAGTAGGGTGTTTGGTTACACCCATAGGAGGAGGGGACTTGCCCAGAGCCATCATGGAAGTAAAGCTCGTAGGCACTGGAGGTTCTGGAGATTTCCAGCCTGCTGACTTCTGGATTGGCACAGCATGCATTCAGGGGACTTAACCCTCTCTGTTTCCTGATCATCTGAATTCCTTCATCCCTTCTTCCTTTTCTATCCTAAAGTGTGTAGGATGGGATCAGGAATATGGAGGAGGAGCCAGACACATCTTTTCCAGGAATCCAGCTGTGCCAGGATGCCTCCAGACATCCTCATATTGCATGGACTAAATTATAAGGTCGAGTTCTGAGAGCCTGTAGCCCTTACCTCCCACATTTCAGCCAGAGTGCCTGAATGAAAAGCCCCCAGGAATATCAGTTGCTTCTCCTCTGTACTGAGAAGAAAAAGTCCCCAGAAGCCAAGCCACAAGTCCCTAGTGCTGTACAGAATCAGTGGTGCAACCCGACTTCATAATTCTCCTCTGGAGAGCCAGGACCACCCACCTCTCAATGCAGCGGACTAGCAGACTTTTTCTTTTGGCTTTCCCTTTACTCTTTACCTGGCAGCCCCCACGTCCCCTTCGCTGGGATGTCAAAACTGCTCACTGGGTAACCGAAATAACCTCCAGTCTGGCCTTTCTGTTGAAGGACGTGATGTCCTATTGTCTGTGTTCAGCACAGAAGTCAGCGCACCCCCACTAAAATACAAGTCATACTGTGGCACGTGTCTTTCCCAAACCTTCCCAGGATGTTCCAAGATGCTCCTCCCCAGTCACTCTCCACTGTTCACTGCTGTGCCGCCACACTGGCCTCTATCCTCAGTATACCGGATATCTTAATACCTAGGGACTTTGTTCCCTAGTTCCCTTTGTGGTAACTGGTTAGCCTTATCTCCTAGACGCTCTGCTTTTAAAGACCACTTTGTCCTGTATGAACTTCTTTCTCTAGCATTCATTTTTCTCTACCACATACTTATCTGTTGGTTCTTATGTTTCTTCTCACACAAATTTAAGTTCCCAGCTCCACAAGTAAAACATTCGTTAACTCAGTTTGTATCCCCAGTGCCTAGAATGATATCTGGTCTATAGTAGATGTTCAATAAATGTTATGACTATCACATTGCTAAAACCCCTTTATGTAAGAGCCAAAGAATGGGTAGAATGCTGCAAAAATGTTCTCTACACAACGTGCCATGCCATTGCGCTCATGAACTCATAGCTGCTATGGTTAGCTGTACAAGATCAAGCGAGCCAAACTTTGGGCATAGATGGGGAGTGCTCTCCAAGCCCACCCCTTAATGAGGGGCTATTGGCTGGTTGGGGAGGTTTCTGGGATCTGGTGACAACA
>LZPO01017398.1:226902-246036 GCA_001675575.1 Neotoma lepida
GCTCCTAATTCCTCTGATCTCTGTCAGATTTTCACCCTTATTTCTTGTTCTGCGTGTTTATTAATAAGACTGGTTAGAAGTTCTTCTTACAGGGAACAAAACTCCAAAGCATTTTTATTTCCATTTGACAAATATATTTTTTGACTTTTTAAAAGTTAAGGCATTCCTGAAGTATATAGACTGATTTATTTCAACAGTCCCTCTTTCAATTCCAGGTCCCAATTCAATTCTTTGCAGCTATCCTTTGCTTTTCAACAATCAAAAAATTCAAAATCAACACAATAACATACAGGATCCAGACTACCTGTGTATTCCTCATCTTACGTGGCTTTTTTCTTTTATATTACTTTTACTGTCTCTTTAAAGACTTTCTTAATTTTTAAGCTATTCATTTCTTTCTACGACTATATCCTTTTCCTTAAGCCTACATACATCGTTAAACACACTGTAACCTGCTTAGAGGTTTTTCCATCTGAATCTCTTTTATTGCATATCTTCAGCCTTTTTGACTGGATGAGCAAACTTTAGACTGCTAACGTACACCTAGACTCTCTGCACATGACTCTTGGCTGGCTCTGCCTGCTTNTAGGTTTGTGAAATCCAAGCCTAAAGCTCGAGGCCTGGTTGGAGGTTCTTGACTGAGAACTGCAATCAGCCTTCCCATCTGTGGAAGCCAGCTACCCNTGTTTGCCACAGTGTTTTTAGTTAGCTTGCTGTTTTTAGTTAGTGCTGCTGCCTGCTGCACAGCAGTGCCTCTTAAAGGAACTATGGCCTATTTCTTTTCTTTTCTTTCTTTCTTTTTTTACTTCAAGCTTTCTTAGGCACCATAGAAATTCGAGAGCCTCACTTTGGTATGCCAAAATGTTGTTGGTTTGTTTTTGCTCTTTTGAAGGACTACCACCCAGCTCCCAAATAAATCACACATTGAGGCTTATTCTTAATTATAAATGCCTGGCCTTAGCTTGGCTTGTTTCTTGCCAGCTTTCCTTAACTTTAAATTAGCCCCATCTATCTTTTGCCTCTGGACTTGCCCTGTTCTCTTGCTGCAGGCCACAGGAAAATGTAATGGAATTCAGCTACTATGACAAAAGCTACTACTTGGAAAAGTCAAGAACTTTTCTGAAGGTCAAGCCATGGCTTAAGAAGTCTTGGTGATATTTTTAGTTGGTTCCTACAATGATTTTCTTTTAATGCTATGTGTGCTTCCAAGAATTCCTAACAGTGTATTTATCTAAAATACCTATCAAACATCCAAGGTCAAAAGATCCCCTGAACTAAGGTAACACCCATATGGAAACAACACCTGTCTCTTAGCTCAGACAGATAGCTTTATTTCTTGTGCAATTTTAGCTGAGACCCTCCTTTCTTATACAGCCTTACTAACATTATAGACTCCTAACTTCTTACCTAACCATTCTAGGAATGTAGATTGCCCACATAAATCCCCTTTTCTTGATATACTAACCAATCATTAGCTCTCAGTTGACCTCCTTCTTTAACACTCCCTTTTTGAGTTGTATAAGAAAGCCTGATGGTCACTCCCTGAGGAAAACTCTTATCTGCCTTTATGACCCTGTAAGAATTCAAACCTTGCTCTGCCAGAGGATTGCTATTGCTTGTGTTTATAACTGAATACCTGAGAGATGAGGGAACGGAGAGGTATAAAGAGACTGAGAGGAGGATTTTGACTAGAGGACTTGAGAACAAGCCCGAGAAGAGAAAACAGAATGGAAGAACTAGATGGGTAGGAACTGGAGAGGAATGAACTGAGATNGGGAAGAACTAGATTGCAGGGCTAGAAGAGAGGACTAGAGGAANGAGATGGAAGATGAGGAAGAGCCAGATGAGGAAGAACAAGATGAGGAAGAACAAGATGAGAAAGAAGGAGAGGGGAGAGGAGCTAAGATGGGAAAGAACTAGATGGATGAGAACCTAGATGGGGCAGAACTAAGATGAAAGAATTAAGATAGAATTTAGAGGGGACAGAAGATAAATGTAGAAAGAAATCAGGCAAGAAAGGAGCTAGGCATGAGAGCAGAATAGAAGCTATGAAGAGAACTGACACAGAATAATAAAGTGTATAGACTAAAGAGTTTCAAGTATGTAGATTCATTTCCTATCGTCAAAGATCAGCTGGTTGTAGATTCTTCCCAGACCTTGGTAGGGGACTATGGAGGGGCAGGACCCCTTTATCCTCCTTATTCTCTTACTTCTGTAAATCTTACTCTTACTCCATGGCTTGCTGTGTAGCTAGGTGGCCCCTGGAGTCCTCATCCTTCTGTGGCTACTTCCTTTTCTTCCTCCTCCCAAATTTCTCCTTCTGTAGAGTCTCTCTGCCTGCCAGCCCCTCCTATCCTTTCTCCTGCCTTGCTATTGGCCATTCAGCTCTTCATTAGACCATCAGGTGTTTTAGACAGGCGAAGTAACACAGCTTCAATACTGATGGGGTCTTTTGCTGCAACTGTCCTGTACTTTCACCAATAGCCTCTCATAGGCTCTCCTCATGGTGCCAAGCCTCAACTTCTCTGCATGACCCCTGCAATCCTTGGCCTTCAACTTACTCTGAGGCTGTACCTTCACCAACAGCTTCCCACAGTGCCAAGCCTCGGCTGCTTTCCATGATTCCCTCATGACTTTAAAACCAGTACTGCATGGGTGACTCTTACACATTACTAAGTTTGACTACCAACACTAGGTTTCACCTTGGCCACTTCTGGAACACAGCTTCTTCTGTGCTCTTGGGAAACACTTCCCAGAAGATTTCACCTCAGTGATACTTGTCTCCTTAATCACTGTTTATTTCTTATGTCCAGCTAACCAGCATCAATTGTCCCAGTAACACAAAGCTTTCACTTCAATGGTGCTGGTCTCTTATTAATTATGGCCGACTCTTCAGCCCCAGCTGACCAGAATGACAGACTCTTAATTCAAAATAGCTAACAGCCCTGATAGAGGCTTTAAATTTCCCTCTGAAACTTCACTAGCCAGGCCCACAGCTTCTGCACTGCTCTCAACATTCTTATCTTTTGGGCTCCTTCAGAACAGCCAACTAAACTCCCAATACTCAATGGCTTTTCTAGCCCCAAGTTCCAAAGTCCTCCCACAATCCTCCCNAAAACATGGTCAAGTCTGTCACAGCAATACCCTTCTCCTGGTACCAATTTGTCTTTGTTTGGGTTTCTATTGCTGCAACAAAACACCATGACCAAAAAGCAAGTTGGGGAGGAAAGGGTTTAGTGGGGTTACACTTCCTTATCACTGTTTATCATCAGGAGGACAGCCATGAATTTGAGGCCCGCCTGGGCTACATAGTAAGTACTGGGCTACCGTAGGCTATGGAGCAAGACTCTGACCAAAACATAATTTTTTTATAAAAATCATAAACAAAACATTCATAGCTTTTTTTTCATTCAATTGCCAGCATTGCATCATATTTTCTCATGACTATTTGGGATTTCGAAGACATTAGTGCTTGAGTGATGCTTTAAGAGTCACTTAAGAGGCCCTAAGTCCTTCTGTGTGGTCAAGGTGTATGGTAAAGAATCCTGAAGAGTCATTTCTTTCAAAACCAGAAACTATTCAACAGCAAGTTGCTTTTTTTAAATTATTATTATTAAAACATTCGATGTACAACTACAGGAGAGATAATATACAGATAGCTTGAACATAAATAGAGGTACAAATTCTTATCCTAATAGTGAAATGTTTCACTAAAGCTTGCCCAGTGACTGGGCAAAACCCAAACTTTTTTTATGCTACAGTCATCCTAGGGTCCTTCCTGCTAGGTAGCCTCCCTGGATCTGTGGGTTGCAGACTGATTGTCCTTTGGTTTATAGCTAGTATCCACCTATTAGTGAGTACATACCATATTTGTCCTTCTGAGTCTGGGTTACCTCATTCAGGATGATATTTTCTAGTTCCATCCATTTGCCTGCAAATATCATATGGTCATTGTTTTTCTGTGCTGATTAGTACTCCATTGTGTATATGTACCACATTTTCTTAATCCATTCTTCAGTTGATGGGCATCTAGGTTGTTTCCAGGTTCTGGCTATTACAAATAATGCTGCTATGAACATAGTTGAGCATGTATCTTTGCGGTATGAATGAGCATTCCTTGGGTAAATACCCAAGAGTGGTATCACTGGGTCTTGAGGAAGATTCATTCCCAATTTTCTGAGAAACCGCCATACTGATTTCCACAGTGGTTGTACAAGTTTGCGTGAGTTGCTTTTTTAACTTCTTTATTTAGTGGTTTGAGCGGATAGTGTGTACATGCCATGCCATGCACATGTAAGTCAGAGGACAAGCTTTAAGAGTTGGTTCTTGCCTCCCATCTTATGAAAGCTCAGTCTCTCTCATTTCCGCTGCACAACATACCCTATCTCATTGTAGAAGAGCCGGGATTACAGATGCAAGCTACCACATCTGGCTTTTCATGCATCTTTGATAATCAGACTCAGAGTATCAGGCTTGTGTGGCAGGTGCTTTTAACCCCTTGAGTCACCTACTAGCCCAACCTGCTTTTTGTTGTCGCTAAAGCACTGATACTGACTAGGAACAGAATGATCTTTGTTAAAGTGTTTGATGTGCCCTAGTAAGCAGAAGAGAATAGCAGGCAAGGGAGGACCTAGAAAGGATGTCTGAAGGGGACTATCACCTTAGCTCTCCCCAGATACATGTGGACAAAGAACATCTTTATTCAACAAGGACAAATCTGTGGCTAGTTGGAAGGTGTGTTATCCAGCTTCTCATAACTGTAATGAAATGGAAGAGACAATTAACTTTTAAAGTAAAAGGTTTATTTTGATTCATGGCTACAGGACACTGTCTGAGATCTCTGGTGAGGCAGGATACTATGGTGGGAGCATATGGCAAATCAAGTTGTTTATATCATGAGCCAAGAAAGCAAAGAGAGGATGTGGGGGGCTGGAAGGACAGCTTAGTGGTTAAAAGCACCTGCTGCTCTTGCTGAAGACCTGGTTCGATTCCTAGCACTCACATCAGGCAGCTCACAACTACTTATAACTCTAGTCACAATGGGTCTGACACACTCTCTGGCCTCTTTGAGTATCTGCATGCATGTGGTACACATATAAACACTAAGGCACATATACATAAAAATAAAAATAANTAAATCCTTTTTTGAGAAGAAGATCATCTAGGATCTAAAATCTTCTTTGAGGACATGTCTCACAGTGACCTAGCAACCTCCCACTAGGTCTCATCTCCTCAAGGTTTCACCACCTCCCAACAGCACCATGCTAGGAACACAGCCACCAACATGTGGGTCTTTGGGGACATTTAATATCTAAACTGTGGCCGGAAGTGTTAATCTCGATTGTTAACTTGAGTGGATTTGGAATATTATAGAACATGATTCTGAATGTATCTGTGAGAGTGTTTTCAGAAAGTTCTACCTAAGGAACACCTGTATGAGTGTGGGCAGCACCACCCCACAGGTGGGACACTGGACTGAGTAAGCACTGAAGTCATCTCTTTCTGCTTCCTGACCCCGGATGCTCATGTTCCTGCTGTCACACATTCCTCTCCATGGTGAACTGGTCCCTTCTTCCCTCGAGTTGCTTCAGTCNGGTATTTTATCTCACTGATGTGAAAGGCAACCAGTACAGACGGTAGTCACGGCACAGACCTGTAATCCTGATCCATGGCATCAGAGGGCATAAGAACATCTCCCATTCTTTCAGAACTTGGGAATTATGTCTTACAACTGTTCCAATCTGCATCATATCAAATATTACCTGATTAACTAAAGAGGTAACTGTTGCCGGGCGGTGGTGGCGCACGCCTTTAATCCCAGCACTCGGGAGGCAGAGGCAGGTGGATCTCTGTGAGTTCGAGGTCAGCCTGGGCTACCAAGTGAGTTCCAGGAAAGGCGCAAAGCTACACAGAGAAACCCTGTCTCGAAAAACCAAAAAAAAAAAAAAAGAGGTAACTGTTTGGTAGGAGCTCCACTTTAGCCCCTGGTGTCCCGCTCTTGGCGGACAATTCCCAGTGGCCAGGCGACTGGCGGAGCTGCTTTCTACCGGGGTCTTCCGGATGCAGCTTCCTGTGTGGCTCAGGCTCCACCCCCAGCACCACTCACACCTTGAGCGGCTCCCACTCCTGGCTCCTGCGCAGGCCGGCACTGGGCCCCAAGCTGCTGAACATATACCTCTTCAGAGCCCGCCAAAACACGGCTCCTCCCCAGAGAGGCCAAGACCACTCCCTCGGCCTATTTAAGCGGCACCCCCAAGACTAGACGCTCTCTTCCCTCTGGTCTCTCATCCCGATCTCTTGTCTGTGGGGCCCGGGAATCACCCTGGGAGGTTCGTGAATTAAACCTGGCCTTTCCTTACTTGGCCTGACTCTGATTGCTGCGCGGAGAAACCTATCAGTAACAAAATAGAAAACTGCATAGATGTGTGTGTCTGTCTCTGTATGTGTATGTCTGTGTCTGTGTGTGTGTCTGTGTGTATGTGTATGTCTGTGTCTGTGTGTATGTGTCTTTGTGTGTGTCTGTGTGTGTCTGTGTCTGTGTGTGTGTCTGTGTGCATGTGTGTGTATGTGTGTGTGTCTGTGTACATGTGTGTGTATGTGTCTGTGTGTGTATGTGTGTGTGTGTGTGTATGTATATGTGTCTCTGTGTGTATGTGTGTGTGTGTCTGTGTGTATGTATATGTGTCTGTGTGTGTATGTGTGTGTGCACGAGTATGTGCTGGGGAAGACAGCCTTGTTCACTTAATTGACATTCTTTCCAAGTCTCCAACAGACGAGCAGTGATGGAAGATGGAAGGTAGAATGGAGGAAGTTCAGAGGTAGGTCAGCTTTGGTTCCTGCCTTCCAGATGTTACAAGTCCACAGGAGGACTAGCCATGAATAGAATTAAATGAGCTCACAAATGAGCTACACAAGGTCACTGTCACACTGAGACTTTATTGTTCTGGTCTATTTATCTATTCAATAAATACATATTCAAGGCAAGAAAATTGAAGCAGAGGTCCACATGGAGTACAGAGAAGGGCAGAATTACTTTTAAATGTGAGTCTCCAGAAGGTTATGGTGTGGGAGTGTCTGAACCAAATCTTATTTAAATGATGAGTAGAGATTTGGGAGGCCAATGCCTGAAAGTATATACATCATAGTAGCACCACAATTTAGGGGGCCTTAAAGCATAGCAACTAACATGATGGCAGTACAATAGTTTTTACAGAGGTCTGTACATTCTCCAACATTCTTCCACCAAAGTTAGGGACACATTCTTCTTGTGGATATGGGCCCCCGAATGACAGGCTCAAATAACAGTGTGACTCCCAAAGCCAGGTGAGAGGAGTGGTAATACCGCCATCTGGCTTTCTTTCTCAGGACATGTGTGTCAGGAATCCACATGTGATCAGCTATCCTGAAGCCACTGGACAAGAGAGGCTGCATGAAGACACCATATGGAGGGACGGACGCTGTGTTTCCCCAGCATCAAGCACAGACACAAATATCAGAACTTCTCAGCAGCTCCTGCCTTTAAGGCTTTGCACTGAGGCCCCAGACATTGTAGGGCAGTGATAAAACCCTCCCCACTGAGTCTTGCTCAAATTTCTCACACATAAGAATATCTGCACATAATCAAAGGTTGTTTTATACTGTTGTTTTGAGGGTGATTTGTTACACAGTCATACTAACTAGTAAATGTTTTCTGAGCAATAAAGCAGGATTGATGGCTTTCCTATCAATGTGAGCCTCAAAATGCATGTGAGAATTTCTGACTTACTTGGGGGCAGCACGGGAGCCAATGATTGGGTTTTGTTGGCTTTTGAGGCCGAGTCGCAAGTAGCCCAGGCTGGCCTCAAACTCACCATGTAACTCAGAATGAACTTGAGTTTCTGATCCATCTGCCTCCCCTAACTAGTGGTGAGATTACAGTCAATGAGCTACCATGGTTTATAGTGTCTGGAGACTGAACATGCATGCTAGGCAAGCACTCTCCCCGTGGGGTCCCATCCCAGCCCTCACTGACAGTTGAGTAAGGACATGCCATTGTGATGACGCTTCCTAAAATTGCACTCTGATATTTTTGTGAGCATAACAATGTCTTCTTGAAGTCATTTTGTCATCTGCTATGGGCAGAAGAAGTGTACCACTCTGAAGTTCATGAGAGGGAAGTCTGGAAGCACATGCCCATCTCTGTGGGTCTCTCTTACTTTCTTAGGAAGACCTGGAAAATGTGGAAGCAGCAGCATGGCGGGTGGGAATTTTTGACATTTATCACTATATAAAAATCCATTGCTTTGGGATACGCATATTATACCATTTCTCTCATTCCCATAGGATAAACAAGAAGTGGATTGTGAGTCCTATATGAACAGAACACAATGATATGAAATGTAGCCGCCAAACTTTTTAAGTATAGCTCCGCGCCCCCCATACATGCTATTTCTTACCTCTGAACCTTTTGTCAAGCTGCCCTATCTAATTCCTGTTCTTCTTCTAGAAAACTCAAGACACAGTTTCAAGCCATCTCATTCATTGATCAACTGACAAAATGTGGATGAAAACTGGAATACTGTACCAAATGCCACACCATGTAGTGGACAGACAGCCATGTAGAGGATGGATGCAGTCCCTACTGGACAGGACCCCTGGGAGGGATAGATATATCCAGATGTGCAAATGACACAGAAATGGAATCTATTACATCTGCCACCCCAAGAAAGCAGGTGACAACTGTTCCCAACATCTGAAAAGAGATCAGACTATGTAGATAGACTGGTACTCAAGGTGATCAAAACCAGCTAGCTCTCTGACTCTTGGCTCCCCACACACTCACAGGTAAAAGGATTCAATGTGGAGAAGCACGGAGTGCAGAGTGATAACATTCATGAGAAAGGACTAGGGTACCTGGGCGGAGTAGAAGACAGAAGANGCTGGCAGGTTGAGAACAAAGAGGAACAGGTAATATCTTCCAAAAACTCAGCCAGTGGGGAGGAGGTGGCAAAGACTGAGTGGCTGGAAGAGACAAGAAATCGCAAGAGGCTGTGATGTACAGAAACCCACAAGGGTGTGTG
This sequence comes from Neotoma lepida, assembly GCA_001675575.1. Classification (NCBI taxonomy): domain Eukaryota; kingdom Metazoa; phylum Chordata; class Mammalia; order Rodentia; family Cricetidae; genus Neotoma; species Neotoma lepida. The sequence goes on from LZPO01017398.1 coordinate 235,962, forward strand.
TGATGGCGAGGTCCGTGTCCAAACAACACAGAAATCACAGAGACTGAAGACTGGGGATTCCGCCCTGCATTTACCACTACGGAGGTTTTCCAGGAGCTTCCCCACTGTTCTCAAATTAGACTATATATGCTTCTTCCACAGTCCCTGAGTGCTTAAGCACTTAAAATCATACTCTAATGAAGTCGGCTCTTTGTGTGAAATCTGGCTACTTAAATTCAAGTATTTAATTAAAATGAAATTAAATCCAATGCTGTGTTCTTCGGTTCCACTTGGCCACATTTCTAGTATCAACAGGCATATGTGTGTTGAGCCTATTGGAAGCACAGACTGTAGGCCGTCTCCACAGTCGGAGAAAGTCCTGTCACATAACTCAGCTCCGTCTGTCTGAGACAATGGCTGTGCCCGACAGGAAGTACACAAACCAAGCAGCCCACTCTTAGATGATTACTCCCATCCCTCCTCTTCTTCCACCATCTCCATTCCAACAAATCTTCATTCCCGAACAGTTAAAGCCCATTGTTTTGGCCTGCACAGCTGAGACACAGACCTCACATAGGGAGCATGGCTGGCTACTAGGAGTGCTTACCAAAAGGCATAAGAAGGCAGACTGGGGAAGGCCAGAGGAAGGAATAATGGGACTGCTGGTGATGGGCTACTCCTATGGAGCAGGTCCTCCTACTCTCTCTAGCCCTAAAGTCTCTCATCCTCCACTCACTTGGAAGCAGGAAGCCCTTAGCAAGGGGGAAATGCAAATAGCAGAGTCTTGGCCTCAGCAGCACAGAGGACAGTGACATCATCAGCATTGGGCAGTGGGATAGTGATATAAATCAATGACTTAACAACCAGCTGACCACTAACAGGCCTCCGTGCCCACTCACCTCCTTCACTGCACCCAGCTTCTTTTTCCATAGCACCCAATTGCACCTAAAGTCATTACATACATTTATTTATGGATGTACCTGTCTTCCTTCCTAAACTGTAAAACTCCCTGGAGCCTGAGACCTTGACTATCTTATATCCCTAGTGTCCAGGTCAGCGCCTGCCTCATGGAAGCTGCTCAATAAAAATGCATCCTGGTGGTGCTAGTGAGATGCTCAGTGGGTAAGGTGCTTGCTGCACAAGCACAGGGACCCGAGTTCCCATCCCCAGCACCCTTGTAGGGATCCAGGATATGCCTGCAATTCCAGTACTGNGGAGGTAGATACAAGAGGATCCTGGGACTCATTGGGATCCGGGTTCCTTTTGTCTCATGACTTTTATTCTCTAGAGAGAATGATGTCTTNGGACCAGAAAGTGGTGCCTGTCACCTCCTTCCCATGTGGCCAGAACCCAGTAGTTCATAAATCATTTGCTTTGAGGCTATGTCAAGAAAAAAGATAGTGGATTTGATAACACATGTTCCTATGTACACACACACACACATTACACACACATCTCACACACACATCACACACACACAAACACATCTCACACACATTACACACACATCTCACACACATACACACACATCTCTCACACACACATATTCACATACACATCACACATACATATACACACATACACACACACATCATGCACACTTCACACACACATCTCACACACACATATTCACACACACATCACACATACATACACACACACACCTCACACACACATCACACACACACATCTCACATACATATTCACACACACATCACACATACATATACACACACACACCTTACACACACATCACACACATATCTCTCATACACACACATACACACATACATATACACACACATCTCACACACACACACACACACACACACACACTGGGTTTTTGTTAAGCATTTGCCATTCCATTTTATAGATAGGTTAACTGAGGTTTCGAAAGACTAAGCCGCTGACCTGAACCAGCTGACAAGCAGTAGACCTGCGGTGCCAGCCAGGTTAACGTGACTAAATTCTCTCCTGTTCTCCTCATCTGTGCTCATTTCTCTTACCCTTCTCACTACCTCCTAAAGAATGCTCAGATCACTATGTGTGTTTACAAATAATTATAATCATTAGAACCACTGCTTAGTCAAACTCAGGGCTTTACTAAGTGCTGGAAACTGTAACTAATCCTTCATCTATTTCGGTTTGCCCAGAACATGCTGCAGCTCATCCTGGCTCTGTAAGCTCTGTCCAGGTTTCCTCAGAAACCTGTGTTCTGAGCTGATCTGTAAAGACAGTAGAGTGATTCCTCACAATTTAAAAACACATAAAGGAGTGAGTTTCCTCCTCAGTCTTCATGTTAGTGTTCTGGTTACCATGTGAATTTCCTATTTCAAGATGAAGCAGAAAGAAAGAAAAGGAAAAAAAAAAAGTTGGCTTCAGTTGATTCCCCTCCCAGTCAGTAACTTCCCTGCATGAGGACAAGAGCATGAGGACAAAGGCGTGTGCATGAGAGCAAGGACATGGGCATCTGAGCTGTGTCCTCACCTCTGGCTCTCCCAGTGCAAGCATGAGAGCAACTTTGCTGGCAGACCTGTGCACTTAGGCACCAGCAGTCCTCAAGGAAGAGGCAGCTTTAGAGGAGAGTCATGGGAACCCTCACACAACACCCGGAGACCATGGACACTCAAGAGGCGCTAAATTTTGGCATGGCCCCCTGCTAGTGGGGAAGAAACTCNAAATCCATCAGCTCGAAGTTAAGCAACCTTAAGTGAGACTTGGCCCATCAGAACATTCACCTCCATGGTCATGAAGGTGAATTAGTCTTCTAATCTAAAGGACTCACAGCCTAAATGAGCAGTTTCCATGTACTTCCAACACCACAGGGCATGTGTGCTATATGCTCAATATTTAACAGCCTGCCTTAAGTCTATAGTTTATTGATCCACACAGTGTACCTAGGACTCTGATCAACTCTTTATATGCATCATCTCTTTTAATTCCCTGACAAAATGCAGGGTATTTTTTTCCTAGTCAAAGTGTCTATGTCTTCTTAGTGTCAATGATAGACATCTATTCCNAGTAGACCAGAGGATCCTTGTAGCTGACAGAATTGAAGTAACAGTCTTGGTAGCTCATGGACATAGCTGTGTGAACATAGCATCTTTTTTTAAATTATTTATTTTTATGTGCATTGGTGTTTTGCCTGCATGTATGTCTGTGTGAGCATGTTGGATCCTGAAGTTATAGACAGTTGTGAGCTGCCATGTGGGTGCTTGGAATTGAACCTGGGTCCTCTGGAAGAGCAGCCAGTGCTCTTAACTGCTGAGCCATCTCTCCAGTCCAAACACAGATAGCATCTTTGAGGCTTGAGGAAGAGCTAAAGGAAGCCAGGCATTGCTGATCAGGACACAGCTGACTTGCTAAGGATGTGATGGCTAGAACCACGGTTTTGGGTCCCTTGTCCTTTGCAGGCTCTGTGAGACTCATCCCTGCCTTCCTGGGCTGGTCAGCATCTAATGGCATCTGCTTAGGTTTTGTGTCTGTGCAGCAGATGTCAGAGTCCGTGAAGAAAGAACCTTCCCATCCTAGCTGTAAAATATTAGCGGGCTTGCCATGTCATACCCATTTTGGTTCCTATAATAATTGAATAATGCAAATAAGATGTCAATATTGTCAACTTCGTGAGATTTAGAATCACCATGGAAACAAATCTCTGGGCATGTTTGTAAGGAACTTTCTAGACTGTGTTCATTGAAGTGGGAAGACCCACCCTTAATGTGGGCAGCACCATTCTGTGACCTGTACTGAATAAAAAGGAGATAGCAAGCTGAATACAAGTCAGCCCCTACCCCGCAACTGTAGCTGCAATGTGTCCTGCCACCTCTTATTCCTGCCACCATACCTCCCCTTCCATGGTGGACTGTGCCCCCAAAAACTGTAAGCCAGAATCAACCCTTCCTCCCTTCCTTATTTGGGCTCAGCACTGTGTGGAGGAACTACACACTTAAAGGAGCTGGATACCTTCTCTGGTTTGGACATGGCTTAACCATGTCCATGAAGGTGAAGCAGAATAAGACAGAAAAGGCCAATTTTTAGATACCGATTTATTAATTTATTTAATGATTTACTTAAAGTGCTGCTTGCACTGTTCATTTCCAAACATGGCCCCACCTGCTGCCTGGAACAGAAAGACCTGGAGAAATGCTGAAACAGTGCGTCGTTGCCCTTAGCAACCTGACCATAAAAGCTTACACCCCACAACGATAATATATGCTTTTAAAAACAAAAGGCTGACTGCTGTGTACGCTCCTGTAAAATCTCACTTGCTTGCTCACTCCACCTTGTGGTTTTAGGGCGTAAAATGAGGATGAGAACTGGAGCCAGGACCGACTGAGGCCTTTCAGTGGCTATCCTAGCCTTGGTTCACCAAGGTGTCTCTTCTACTTCCACTCTCACTGGGGTTGGAGTATTTATTCCAGAAAGATTCCCACAATGAAGGTTTTGTATATGGGAATGCAATCCCTACTTTATACTTAAGAGTGTGGAAACTTAACCAGACTATGGTGTTTAGGGGTGAGGGGCTTTGGCAGGTAATTAAGATTAAAGTCACTAAAGTGGAGCCTTTGTGAATGGATTCAGGTGGCAGGAAGAGAGACACTTTGGCTGTCTGACTTTGCACTTGAAGAAATGTGAACTAAAGTAAGCCTCCTTTGTAGCCCATCCAGTCTGTGGTGTGGTATTACTGGAAACAGAAAATAGATTAAAGTAGCAAATGTGCCCTGAGACTGTGCTCCATGGGGTCTGACACCGTGGAGATAAGGGCACACATACAGTGAGTGGCTATGAACTCTGCATGCAAGACCTCACCTTAGCCCTCCACACAGCACTTCCTTCTAATTGATTTGCTCTTTGAAAAAAAAAATTGATTACCTATGCTTATGAATTTTAACAAGTCATTCATCATTCAATAAAGAATCAGGCTTGAGTTTTGAACTTGGCGTGTAACTGAGCCCCACGGCACAGGCTTATAACCACCTTCCCAGGGAAACCAAGGCCGGAGGCACCTGTCTGAGTTGGTTTTCTGTTGCTGTGAAAATACTGACCAGCAACAATTTGGATAGAGAAGGGTCTATTTGGCTTCCCTCCCTGAATCACAGTCCACGAGGAGGGAAGTCAGGGCAGGGACTCAAGGCAGGACCCTGGAGGCAGACACTGAGGCAGAACCACTGAAGAATGTTGTTTTCCCGCTCACTTTCAGTTACCCTCCTTACCCCTCCCAAGACACCTACTCAGGGGCAGCTCTAAGCCACAGTGGGTGGGGCCCTCCCAAATCAATCATCAATCAAGAAAAATGCTCCCACAGACTTATCTACAGGCCAACCCAATGGAGGCGTTTTCTCATTTAAAGTTCTGTCTTAGTTAGGGTTTTTATTGCTGTGAAGAGACACCATGACCATGGCAACTCTTACAGTTTCAGAGGTTCAGTCCATTATCATCTAGGTGGGGAGCATGGTGTACAGGGAGACATGGTGCTGGAGAACTAGCTGAGAATCCTACATCTTGCAGGCAACAGGAAGTTGACTGAGACACTGGGTGGTATCCTGAACATAGGAAACCTCAAAGCCCACCCCAACAGTGACACAGTTCCTCCAACAAGGCCATATGCACTCCAACTAAGCCACACCTCCTAATATGTAAATCTCCCTATGAGATTATGGGGGCCAATTATATTCAAACTACCCCAAGTTCCCTCTTCCAAGATAACTCTAGTTTGTGTCTAGTTGGCAAAAAAAAATTAACCAGCACAAAACTCAAGTTCAAAGTTAGCCTGGGCTCCCGAATGAGTTCAAGGTCAGCATAGACAGTTTGAGACCCTGTCTCAAAATAGAAAATTAAAGAAGAGGGCCAGGTATACACATCAGTCGTACAACACAAGCCTAGCAGATATAAGGCCGTGATTCCAATTCCTACTACTGAAAAAAAAAAAAAACTATTTGTATAATTGTGTTGTAGCCTGTTGCATGAATCATGTGGAGGCCTAAAATCTTTCTCCAGGATCCATTCAGAAAGGCCTCTTTCTTTACTTCATACGTATACATACTGACATAATACATATGTACATACATATGTGTATAGGTACATTATGTGTATATTTGTACATATGAGAAGCATAGACAGTCTCATNCTATAGGCTAGTTAAGAGCATTCCATTCTCCTTGCTTTCTTGGAAGACATGGCCACCCGGTACCAGGGCCAGGCACTCTACTAAGTAATGGAATGTGGTCATAAATATTTCAAGCACTCAGTTGGTGCCTAGGCTGCGTGCTGCTTTCATGTTACTATGGAAACATGATTCAAGAGGTAAAGCTCTCTGCATGTGACACCGCACACATGTGTTTATGTGTGTGTGTGTGGAGAAGCTATGCAATGAGTTCTTCTGGTTTCTATTTTTGATCTGCCAACTCAGTGAGTCACCACAGAGAATGTTTTTGTTCAGTCATAAGCCCTCACTACCCTAGTGTGATCACTCCTCTGGAATACCCAGGAGCTCTGAGAAGATCACTGTGAAAGGGGCCTGAACGGATCAGGGCTCTTAACTTGTCACCTCAGAACCTGCAGAATTATTGAAGTAATGTAGTTACTGAGCCACCTCTGGACAACCTGCAATTGTGTTCCAAATGCTTTATGCCACTTGGGGAAAGGATACTTGTCAAATTTATTACCAAAGAAATGAGGGCAAAAGCTGCTTGAAATGAAAGAAAATTCCATCAAGGCAACAAACTAAAAGAGTAAGGATCAATAGCCCCCACTCCTTATGAAGAACTGTAACATGCCATACAGAGGGACCTTTGGTAAATCCCTTCCTATATATGGAAAGCGCCATTTGTTTCCATGTCTTTCTTAAATATGAATGAAGAGGAGACAGGAAAGTCATCTTTGTGCTGTATTAATAGCCTATCTCTAGTCAGGCATAGTTTGGGGGACGCGCAATGGTAAGAGCAGTATTGTTGTATAGCAGTGTGAATGAATACACACTCACTGAAAACAAACGAGCTGTCTAAATGCGTAGGGAATCAGTCTGCAGCTCTCCCCATCCCCACCCTGACCAAGGGACCTCCTCATCAATCAGGTTTCTTCCAGTCTTTTTGGATGTGGTTCCTAAGTAAATGACTCGTGCCGACTGTCCCCAGTGTAAACCNTTTCTGGCATAAATGACAACACCTTGCAATTGCTGCTGTGAGTTGTGTTTGGAAGTTGAGTGTTATCTGGTGAGTCACATTTCTCAGTGTTTCCCTTTCATCTTCTAGGTTTTACATTTTATTTTAGAAGCTCTTGGGAGCCATTGGGTGTTCCATTTGATTAAAAAAGTGAGGGCCTACATGTTTACTCACAAAAGCATTTAGAAAACCAATGCCTGGTGGGCGAGAGTTGTGCAGAAGAATATCCTGGTCAGGAAACTGAGCCTGGCACCTCTTCCACCAGGTTTTCCTCAGCCTGGCCCATCTCAGACCCTGCTGGCCACAGCCCTCTCTTCACTCTGCCTCTCCATCTGAGTTCCACAGTATTGTCCAGGTAAGTGGAAAGAGACGGTGGAGCGGAGGAGGAAAGCTCTGAAGTTGTTCGTGTTTTCAGTTTGTATTTGTCAGGCTCAGGCTGTGTCAAATTCGAGTTCAGTATGAAACATGACTTTCTTCAGATTCAGATCAGAGGAATCCAAAGAAAACCAGTTTTGAAGATTTAGAAAACCGATCAAGCATCAGTTCATAGTCAAAACTTAAATCTACCTAATCTTCAAAGCCAAGGGAAAAATACAGAAAAGAACGTACCAATAAGGGGAGGGTGATTAATTTTTAATAGACTTTACTTTTTAGAGCAGTTTTAGATTTGCAACAATTTGAACAGAAGGTATGTGGTTGCTGTTTGAACATTCAGTGCCTTATTTTCTAGTGTCTGTATTAGTCAGCTTGCTTTCTCCCCTCTGCTCAGTCACGTGTCGCCTCAGTTATTGACTTGTTCTGTCCCGACTTGTTCTCCTGTCCCTTCCCTAGTATCTTAAGATGGATAAGAGACAAAAGAGAGATCTGAGTCCATTTAGCTTTTCTTCTTCTTATAATGAAATCATATCTTATTTAAGTCTATAAAAGCGAGGACATAAGGCCAAAATTTTTTTGTAGTCAAAATGTTTCTTAGAAATTNCTTAAATGACCTATTATAAAACCCAAGATACAGGTAGTTGTTGGGTTTTTGATTGTTTTTTTTTTCCCCAGTACTGAAATAGATATAGATTTCTTCAGCTGACTACTGGATGAAATAATAGATTTGCATTGTGGAGCAGGTTAAGGAGGGAGGTGGTCATTTAAACACTCGACTCTGAGGCAGGACAATGGCAAGTTCAAAGTCTTCCTGGACCACAGAGCATGTTCAAGGCCAGCCTGGAAAACCTAGCAAGACCCGATATAAAAAATAAAATAAAATAAAAATAAATAAAGGTCTGAGAATACAGGTCAGTTGTGGTGATATATTATGTACTTCAATAAAGCTTACCTGGGGATCAGATGACAGAGCCAGCCACTAAATTAGACATAGAGATCAGGCAGTGGTGAAACACACCTTTAATCCTATCACTTGGGAGGCAGAGATTCCTCTGGATCTCTATGAGTTCAAGGCCACACTGGGCTACATGAGAGAAACAGAACAGTGGTGACACATGCCTTTAATCCCAGGAAGTAATATGACAGGACACAGAAAGGTATATAAGGTGTGAGGAAACAAGAACTCTTTCTCTTGAGGCTGAGGATTTCGTAGAGGTGAACTAGTGGCTGGCTATTCTGCTTCTCTGATCTTTCAGTTTTCACCCTAATATCTGCCTCTGGGTTTTTTATTATAAGACCTTTGAAGATTTGTGTTAGTCAGTGGTAGAGCACTTGTTTAGCATGCATGCAAGACCCTAAGATCAATCCACAGGACTGGAAAGCAGAACCAAATCCAGACTCATACTCTTCGTGGGGAGACCAGGACCAGGTACATGACTTATGGGGTTCAGTGCAAAATGAAAACGCTGGAACCCCTTGTTCAGAAAGTATTAGGAATGCCAAGACTGCAGTAATGGGATGTTAAACCAAGTGAGTGGTGGTGGTGGGGTTTACTCTTCAAGAATAGAGCCTTGTGCAAATGCATAGGTAGCAGCCTTAAGAAACTGAGAAAAACAAGAAGCTTAGAAGGCAGCTCAACCCCAGAAGTGAGGTCTCACAACCCCTGAAGAGAAAAACAGGGGCTGAATCACTGACAGTGTTTCCTCATTCTTTGGGATTTCTACCTCTTCTCCTGCTCCCTCTCCGACCAGCTGTGAGTGTGTTACAGTTGAACTGAGGATCCATACAATTAACCCAAGATGCAACTCCATCAGCAAACTGGTTGAGAGTTGCAGGTCTCTATTACAATGATAATTGTTTGATTTTCTGATTTTTCTCCCACAGGAATTCATTGTAACTTAGAACTCAGATTTCAAGGGTTCAGGATTTAGCTAGTTGTTTGTTCATGGCTTCTGGCCCCTAGCAGCATTAGAAAAGAAAAAGACTCACAAAAAGGACCCCACCACTACCACCAAAAAGNGGGCAGGGAGTAAAACTTTTCAGGGGTGTGAAAAAGGAAGTATGTGCATTCATGCAAAAATTTTGATCTGCTCTTAGTTGATGTTTTTTTGTTTGTTGTTTTTTGGTTTGTTGGTTTTGCCAAAGAGAGCAGATNAAATGTGTAATTTCTAAAATAAATTGTCCTTTGAGGGAAACAAAGTTATTACCACGAGTCTTCCTAATGGTTCAAAGCAGGTAATTTACAAATATGAGGTTCAAAGCTAGGTGTAATGGCACATGCTTGTAAACACAACACTCCAGAGGCTGAGGCAGAAGAATCAGAATTTCGTGGCCAGCCCAGGATACATAGCAAGGCTCTGTCTCAAATAAATACTAACCCAAAATTAGATGCAATTATAAGATTTCTTCAAATAAAGTTTTAATTATTTTATTTACTAAAATGGTTTCCTTTTCAGATATTTGCCCCAAGAAAGTCATAAACATAACCTTAGTAGCAAGGACTTTATGGTTTGACCTGTGATACAAAGCTTTTTGGGGGAGGGTAGGTTGCCTCTGTGTGT
>LZPO01017398.1:246101-270176 GCA_001675575.1 Neotoma lepida
TAGAACTGTCTTCTATTTAACAGCACAATCCAGGCAGACAGCAGCCGGTCAGAAATTCTCCACCAAGCTTAAGAATAACAAGTTACTTAAATTAAAGCGACAGAAGATTGGTTTCCTGTATCTTTTCTCTTCCTGGCTTGGCTCCTGATGTTAGCCTCTGCCCTACTCCATTACACTTCAGGGCTCTCACCCTGCAACAGGCTGAAAATTGACTNACCTGTTTTAATGAAAAATTGCTCCCTTGTGTCTGTGAGAATTACATATTTGAGCTTTAAAAGAAGTGTCAAAGTCAGTTGGTCACCCAGGTAGACCGAACAACTGTGCTGACTCATGCTCACCTGTCCCTGGTTAATGACATAGCACAATACTTAACATGTTAATAATACAAAGCTTGCAAAACACACACTGTTTCCATGTGTCATTGTCACATGCTTACCAGGAATTTAGAGATATTTTTGGTTAATCTTTTTATTGTGGCGTTTTGGGGGCAGTTGTGTGGTGGTGGTTATTTGGCGAGCCTGGAGACTAGAGGCTGCCATCTGCTTATTCCAACAAGCGATATAAATAACGGAGGGCCAGAGGAAAAACCTGGGTACCAACAGCATTTTCTCTTCAATCTCTTGATCTGTATCAGGTTGTATATTTTATTACTTTTTAGATTTTTTATGTATGTATATGCCTCTGCGTGTGCGAGAGTGTACGTGTGCATATGTGTGTATGTGCATGTGTGTGTGCAGGTGCTTAAGGAGTCCAGAAGAGTTCATTGCATCCCTTAGAGCTAGAGTTACAAGTGTTTGTAAGCCACCCAATGTGGAAGCTGAGATTCAAACAACCTGTGCTCCTCTTGATAGAGCAGCCAGGGCTCTTACCTGCCAAAGCTCCAGCTTTAGGTTGTGCATTTTAGGAGAGTGACAGGTACAAATTTATACAAATTACTAGACAGGTTTGTTCAGAATGACTTGCCAACTAGTTTCAGTAGCTAACATTGAGTATCCCTGTGTAGACTGTGGTAGTTCCCTCCATTCTCACATTAACTCAGGGAAACAGAACCATTGCTGTCCCACTGAACAAGAGGTCCCACATAGGTAAATGTTAGGGACTGGGTTTGAATCTGAGATCAGCCCACGTTGTACAACTATATTTCTATCTTGTTCTAGAGTATTGCCTGCTTTTGTTTTTTTTTCTTTCTTGACTGATGGTGGCCAATTTGCCTCCACAATTCAGATTTTTAGTCCTAAACAGAAATATTTCAGCTTATATAATATTTATTTATTTTTGGTTTTTTCGAGACAGGGTTTCTCTGTGTAGCTTTGGAGCGTGTCCTGGAACTCGCTCTGTAGACCAGGCTGGCCTCGAACTCACAGAGATCCTCCTGCCTCTGCCTCCCGAGTGCTGGGATTAAAGGCGTGCGCCACCACCGCCCGGCTTATTTATTTATTTATTTGTTTATTTATTTATTTATATGAACACCACAAGTAATACCGATCTGCACCTGGCAGAACAGTGGTTCTCTCTGTGCTGAGGGGAAGACCGTTTCTTTACATCTAAAAGCAAACTCACAAGAAGTTATGCTTAGTAAGCCTGACCACACAGAGCCCCTCCCAGCACTTATTTACATTAACNCAGGTCGAAACTTCTCCCCAAGATAAGCGTTGCCCCAAAACCCTTACTTAGAAGTACAACACCTTATCTTTGCGTGCATGCTTGCGAAGCCTTCGGAGAACTTGGGTAGGTGTGGCTCCTAGAAGCCAATCACTTGATTCAGGGGGCAAATCAGGACCCGTGTTTACGAGAAAAAGTAGACACCTGTGGATGACGCGGTTGGTCGCTGATGTGCGTGGGACAGCCAGTTTGGAACGCTGTTGGCTCGCTCGACCCTTTGTGTGCGGACATTGTGAAGGTGGGCATCCAGCTTTCACAGCATAGCAGCGAGCGGGCACGACAAGTTTGTCCGCTCGGTTGGAGTTAGCCAGCATCATCCCAAGTGGCGAACTAAAAGAAACAGGATTTGGGGGCTCCACCCGCTGGCCCGGCCCGGCCCTTAGACATTAGGCCCCGCCCCCGACGCTTTAGGCCCCTGCACGGCCCCGGCCATAGGCTGCCCCAGTTCNGTGTACACTCCTCGCCCCGCCCCCGGCAGCCCGGACCGTACCACCAGTGAGCACGGGGGAGTCTGTCTTCCCGTGTCCAAACGGCTTTCGATCCGAGCCATCCCCGGCCTTCGCGATAGAAACCTGAGTAATTTTAATTTTTTGTAGACACACTCTGTGAGAGTTCAGCGATCTCAGCTCTAACTGGATCCCCGGACCTCTGCGCCGCGGTGCCCACGTCCCGCCTCCAGTCCCTTCACGGATGGTCTCGCCCAGAGAGTACCTCGGGACCCTTTAAATACCGCGTGGGGCTGCAGGAAGGCTCCAGAGTTGACAGGTTGGTCAGTTCCCGTGTGTGTGAGGCGCTGGGTGAGGGGATAGGCAGAGCCCCGCGACCCGGGTCACCCAGCCTTCCTCGAGTCTCTGCGCGGGATCCGGGGGTGCGTACCCATCCCAGGGGAGGGGCCGTGGGATCTGAGGGGACCACCTCTCCTCAGGGCGGCGGGAGGACTCTGTGCCATCCATGTCGGGGCATTGCACCCCCGGGGCCGCGGTGGCGGTGGCGCCCAGGCTGTGCCCGGTTCGCTGGGCTGTGATGACATCNCTTTGGGTGCGTGCCAGCGACTGCGCTCCGGGCGCGAGGCGCTCCGGGCTCCCAGTGCGGCGGTCCCCGCTCCCCCGGCCCTGGAGAGTGGGGCTGAGCCGCGGTGGGGCGGGCCGGGCCGTGGCCTGTGTTTGGGGCTTGTTGCTGGGTTTCTCCGGCGCTGGGCTCTGTCTCGGTAGTCCCCTCCCCCAAGCGTTTGTTTTGACAGGAAACGTGGTGCTGCTGGAGGGAGGGGCGAGCGAGGAACGTGGGCGAGCGGGCGGGACTCCTGAGACTTCCGTTGGACTTGACCGTCCAGGAGGGCAGCTCAGGTCACATCTGGGTCAGACCCTTGCCTTCTCAAGGATGACTTTGTGCTCAGAGTGGCACCACAACACATAGCTGCGAGATTTGGTGGCGCGTGGATGACACAGTTACATGTTTACGTTAGTAGGGNAGGAAAAACTTCCATTAAANGAGCGATTTCTCAACATGTTTTCTTTTAAAACNCGTCTGTTAGACTGGGAATGTGATTTTAATGGGAGAGCACTTTCCTGGCATGTACAAGACTGTAGGTTCTGTCGACTCCCGACCACATGAAGCCCAAATCATGTGTTTTAATGCAAAAAAAACCTAGTCAACAAAGAAGTGTTTGTTAAACTACAGGACAAGCAGAGGAAACACTTGAGTGGTTCCCCTGTGACTGAAGTGAAATATACTCTCCTACAACATTGTCTTAGTACCTTAATGTGAAGAAATCAGGCAACTTGCCCTTGTCCTCAGCACTCAGGGTGTCCAACTCAGGTCTTGGTTTTCCTACCTGCCAACTGATAATGAGGTTCTTGTGCTGNTTCCTGGTTTTCTAACTGCCTCCTTGGATTTCATACATTGCCCCACTTGAAGTGACCCACGGCTNGAGACCCAGTCATGTGTACAGGCAGCTTGTGGAAGCCCATTTTCAGGTTCCTTGTGGCTTTACCCAGCAGGTATGCATAGAGAGGATGATTGGACCACGGGCCTGAGTGCAGGTGTCTGAGGTGGTCTGCACTTTGCTGTGCTGGGGAGAGGTCTTTTTCTCCACTCCTTGGCATTTCTATAAATACCCTGGGGCAGAGACAGTCAGGGCCAGATGAAATAGGTTCTGGGCCCTCTCAAGGCTATCCTGTATTTCTATCTTTTCTCCACAATCTAAAATCCTTCTATCTAATATTTCCTGCTACTCNCACACAAGAAAACTCTGGGGAACTGTGGGATTGGTGGGTAGCCGCCCCACAGCAGCTACCATGAGGGCCCCAAGAGTGTGAAGCACCGGTGTTCAACTAGGCAGCAGGGATGGGGGAAGAGTGCTTTCCATGATGAAAAGTGCCTAGAAACCTTGCCTGGTGCTGTAATGACATGTGACACGTGGAGCATGGGCACTGTCTTGTAGACAGTGGCTGGCTTGTTGGCTTTTGTCTGCTTCTCTGTTGGCTCTGATTTGATGCGGACCAGTATTGTTGCAGGGGCTTTCCCTCAGTCCTATGGTTTTTGCTTTGCTCTGGACCAGTGCTAAAGCGGCTTTTGGTAGAAGATGGAAATTTTCTAGCATCTGCAATTTTTCCATCAGAGCTCAGTCTTGCCCCNCCCCAACCTATGGGTGCCTTGTGCCTGATTTTGGAATGGTCTTGAAGGAGGGTACCCACTAAATGTCTCTTGACATCTCTTTTTCCACAATCTAGCCTTAACTGCATGGATTTCATTCTTCAGGGCCCTGTTGGATAACCTGAACAATTCACTTCAAAGTGTTTTTTACTTGGCTAGCTGTAAGCAGTTAGGACTTTGGGTAACCTGGGTTTTAACAAGGGATTTTGCAGTACATAAGGAATGGCACTCTGGTAGAGGGCTTTTGTCACTATAGTGGGGCAGTTGGATGTTATTTTGTTGACTGATCTCTTTCAGTGATGTCCTTCACGNTATAGTGCTGGAACAGCTGTCCCAGGGTAAGGTCATCTTGCTTCCACATGTGCNCATGTCCATGTGATGACAGACAGATCAATTTGGCAGAGAGGAATGGAAAGAATGAGCAGCACCCTGATTTCCTCCAGCTGCCCTGGAGCAGTAGAGTGTGTGGGCTTCAGGGTTCCAGCCTGCTGCTGCCTTGAGTTGAGCTTCCGCTCTGCCGTAAACCTCTGGGCGAGTAATGCTGTCTCTCTGACCCATAAGTTCTTACTTTAAACAAGAATAACACCTTTCTAACACAGTTATGATGCAGATTTGAGGAAATCAATTATTTTAAGCACTTACAGAGTATTATTGAGATCATGATAAGCGTCCATAACTGTTGGTTCTGTTACTCTTTAGTATCGGTGAGGGTCCTACTACAATGTGCATGTTCTTTAGGCTCCTAGGACTTTGAGGTTTTGCTAGCTTTCGAATTGTGTNGAGATAGAAACTGGAGACTGGGANAGGAAATACTTCCTTTCTTACATGCATTTTAAAAGTTACTGGGAAGGCAGAAATGCAGACTATTAAACTACTACATTAAGTGATTGCTTAATGAGCACTGTGATCCAGGCAGGACAGAGTGAAAATTCTAGTTTTATGAGTAGACATGGGGCCAAATTTGTGCATGTGAGGATATTCACTGGGTTCCTGCCTAAGTGAGGCAGTGATCTGAAATGGCTAATTTACATGAGGCAAGCTGGGGGCTTCAGGCAAGAGTACCCTGAAATTGGATATGAATGACAAGGTGGGATGGTTGGCACGGCTGCCAGTCCTCCAAAAGTCTGCTGTGTTTAGAGCCTGAAGGGTTTTGGTATGATGAGAGCAACAGGTGAACTTGTGGCCTCACATTCTTCTATAATTGGCATCGATTGATTCTTGAGTGTGGAGCCCTCGTGACCAAAGCCTTTCATTGGCCTCATTTCCCAACACTGTCAAGTTGGAGGTGAAGTTTCTTCATCCTCTGCAAGAGCAACAAATGTTCCTAATTGATGCGCCATCTCTAGCTCTACAACATTATGTCTGTGGTGGCATTTGAGCCTCCAAGGTCTTGGTGTAAAGCTACCCCTGTGGCCCAGCTAATGCTTTCACAGACTGGACTCTTACACTGATAGCTCCTGGAGGAGTTTCATCCAGTGGGATCTAGCCCTGACTCCTTAGTTCCACAAGGCATAGACTCTTCATAATGGATCTATGCCTTCTACAACTTTCTGGATTCCCAGGCCAGTATATTCTTTGAAGTCAAGGTGAAGGTCACTATGGTCTCACAGCTGCTTGCATCCTGTGTAGCTGCAGAAATAACATCACCTGGCCATGGCCAAGGCTTATAGTTTGTGTCCATTATGTGGCAAGACTTTTTCTGTGGAGATGAAAGCAACACACATCTTACTCACCCCAGATAGGGAGCCCTCAACAGACCAAAGTATGGATCCCATCAAAGTCTAACTTGGTAAATCAAGAGTTTTATTGATGGCACTTATAGGAGTTGAGTGAGGGGTTCCTTACAGAAGCAAAGATGACTCAAAGACAGCTGCATCACCAAAACCTACTCCAGCATGGGTGACAGCTCACAAAGCTGGGAACCTGGAGCACACTGCACAGCCTGCAGGCAGCTCAGCAGGTTTAGAGTATCCTTTCCAGACAACTTTGGTCTAAACCTCTTTCTGGCAGCTGGGCTGGTCTCATAGTCTTTGCCCCTTGGTTTGTTACTCTTGGGGGGAGGGGCTAGTGAATCTGTCAGTTCCAGGGATTTCAAGAAGCCATCTTGAGTTGTTTGCCTTCTTTCTGAAGGAGCTTCCCTGCAGGATAGAGTGTTTCAATCTGGAGGAAACTGCTATACAGCATCTTATACGTGGTTCTCTACCTTCCTAATGCTGTCACTCTTTAATACAGTTCCTTATGCTGTGGTGACCCCAACCACAACATTTTTTTTGCTGCTTTATAACAGTAGCAAATTGTAAATATCTGATGTGCAACTCCCATGAAAGGGTCACATTGCCCAAAGGGGTCGTGACCCGTAGGTTGAGATCCATGATCTTACAGGTTTGTGAGTTGAGCTATCCCTGCATCTGTATGAGCCAAAAGGGTGGCTGAACCAGAATTTGAGTAGAATCCTAAGGTAAGGTAGCAGAGGGCAGCAGATATTGAAGGGCCTCTGAGTGCCTGTCTGGAAACCTTGCTCTTGAGATCCTGCCCCAGACCTGTGATGGAAAGAGCAGCTGTGAAGTCCTCTGAAAGGCTTTCAAGACCTTTCTCCCACCATCTAGATGAAGATCATCTGACACTTTACTATCTGTTGTAATCTCTTTAGCAAAATTTCCTTGGCCACTTTGGTTTTGTTCTAGAGATGTCTTTTCATGCTTCACATGTCCAAGGATATGAATTTGTAAAATCTTTCACCCGTGTTTTTCTTTCTCTTCTCTCACATCTTGTATGTAGTTAAAAGTAGCCACAGCCATCCTTCAGTAGTTTGNTTAGAAATGCCTTCCCTTAAATACCCTAGTCCATAGCTCTTACACACCTTCCATAAAGTCCTTGGACATAGGCAAATATGCCAAATCCTTGCCACCATGTGACCGGTATCATTTACTCCCATTTCTAATATTGCCCTCTATTTCCTTTTGAGACATCATCAGAGNTGCCTTTACTGTCCCCATTTCTAACATCGTACTTCATAACAAATGNAATAATGCTCAGGGCATTTAAGCTTTCCCTGAAGTTCTTCACCATCTTCTGAGTTTCCCCCACAGTGTTCTTCATGTTCCATCACAGCAGTCTAAATATTTTCTAGTCTCTTTCTTCCAAGTCTACCTTGTTGCCCAGTTCCAAAACTCCCCCTCTATTTTCAGGTACTTGGTTCAGCTACAGCTAGCTTTCCAGTTTCAATTTTCTGTCTGTCCATTACATGCTTCTATGAGACAGTACCATAGACGAATTTATAATGAACAATAATGTATTTAGCTCACAAGTTTGGAAGGCTGGGAAGTCTAAGACCTAGGAACCAGTGTCTGTGGAGGTCCTTCCTGGTCCATTATATGGGGGAAGGGAGCACACAAGGTTCAGACTTCCAGCGTATGGCCTTTGAAGACCAGTGCCAATCCATGCATGAGTCTGGAGCCTTCACAAGGTACCACCTCCCACTAGGCCCCTCCTCTCCATATGTTGCTTTGTGGGAAATATCATCAAATCACCACAGTTTGTCAAGGATTATATCCTCAGCCTCTGGTTTTCATGGCATTAACGTTTTTCAGAATCAAATTATTTTAACACTATAGTTGACATCTGTCAGGACATTACTAGGCACTTAAGATTGGACTTGGCTATTTCAGGCAATCTTCACAAGTCTTACTTCTCCAGTCTGCAGATATCAGGAGTTAGGAATCAAGAACTCTGCTTTGGCTAGCAGTGTTCTTACTGCCTTGGGGACATGTATGTCAGTGCTGGTGCATCTTTATAATCCTGCACCAGCACAGGGTTATTTATAGAAATAGAGTTTTCTGTAGAAAGGAAATAAGGATGTAAAGTCAAGTATAAACTGAAGAATCACAAACAAATTAATAACTGATCTCCCTGTTCTCTGTGGTGGGACACATGGCTGGCTCCTTTAGGTTCCTGTATCCATTCCTTTGTCTCTAAAATGTTAGCAGTAAACTTCCATTATTCATCCATCTATTTAATTCAACAATAAATCTTTACCNGCTGATCAGTCATTGTCCTGAGAAGGAGTAGCATAATGCTGTATGTTACAAAAGAATGGAATGATACATAAAAATCTTCAGTTTCTTCAAATAGTGNCCCATTATAATAATGTGGGGAGCTTTGCTTGGAGGTATCTTCTGCCTTTTCCTGTGGCCGGTGAGTNCTTGGGTTAGNTGAGTTGTGGTGTTCCTGCAGGATCGCTTGACTTGACTGGGAGTGCTGTGGTGACCAGCAAGGTGGATCTAAGTTTGTCGGTATGAGAAATAGTGTGGTCTTTGAAACAAATGCCTTTATTATCACCAGTTTAGAGAATCTGAAGTAGTTGAAGCAGTCTANTTACCCTCAGTGCCTTCTCAGTTGAGTTGATTGACCCCAGATGACCCATCATCTGAAAACCTAGGATGGAGGAAGGTAAGAATTGGTGTGAAGGTGCCTGCAGAAGATGTTTCACACTGGACAGGCCATTTGATATTTTCATATTTCAGAAAAGTGTGTAGTTCTGTCCTAGGGTCACTGCCAGACTTGTTTTTCTGTAGGGAAAACATGATTTTGTTTTCCTGTTTTAATGTCCAAAGTGATTTGACAAACAAAAGCATATAGTCACCTGTGTCCTGTTGTCTCTGTGTTAGACCCTGTCCCAAGCACCCTTTCCTTAGTANCTAAGTGAAATCTCACTCCAGCTCCACACGTTAGGCATTTGGGGTTTACCTATACACAAAACAGACAACTTCTTAACAAAGTNGTGAGCACNTTGCTTCACAGACAAGCTTCTGCTTGGATACAGTAAGTCCCAGTTGTACCATGGATGCTTCTGCCAACTAAAGAACTTCTAAGCAGTGTGATACATTTCAGTTTTCTCAGATTCAACCTCCAGTGACAGGCTGATACAAAACTTAGTTGCATACAATTAAACAAGCANGCTGCATGTTTGCCTTCTTAAAACCTCTCATGCTGTCTGGTGGAACTCTGCTTTGGAGGAGCATCTTAGCAATTTCTGACTGAAAGAATCTAGAATTAGCCCACCTCACTTCCACCCCACCCCCGAGAAAACATCTGTGCATGAAGTCACATAGTAAGCTGGTGACAGACTAGGTTCTAGCTCTTAACCTCGTGCTTCTTACTTTTTAAGTCGTGCACTTGATTTACTTGTTCAAGTAATTATGACACCTACCAAATGTGCTGTCCAGCTNGAATATAAAATGAACCGGTTCATAAATTCCCATAGATGAAAAGCTTTTATTGACTTTTACTTGGAAAAATACCCTGTTGGTGTGAGGCCTCTGCAGTAGAGAAAGAGCAGGAGCCAGCCCAGAAGTGACAAGACCTGGAGATTTGGATTTCAATAAATAAGCTAGGCATAGATGGTAGTTCTTTAGGGCCTGCACTTGGCAGCAGCAGGCATGTGAATGTGTAGGGCTGTCAGTTTACAGATGTTCTACTTGAATCTGTACCAAATAGGATCCAGTGACTGTGATTTAGCTGACCCTGAATATTTGTTGTGAACTTGGTGNTAGATGAGGCGCTGTGTCTCCCTTACCAAGGAGACTCAAAAATAGTCACTGCAAGAAAATAGATGCAAATGCTTTTTGTGGGTGTGAGCATGTTGGAAGCCTGCTTTAGCACCCCACCCTAGTTCCTTGAGACAGGGTCCCACTGCACCCAGAGCTAGGTTGGAGGCCAGCAAGCCCCAGAAATCCTGCTNTCCCTCCCTGCAGCCTTGGGATTACAGGTGCATGAACCTATGCCCNGGTTTTTAGTGTGGCCTTTGGGACTTGAACTCAGTTCCTCATGCCTGGTACAGCAAATGTTTGTATTTACTGACCCATCATCAAGTCCTTTTGTTAAGATGGAGGAGATGTGTTACAGACCTGCTGAGCAGAGTGCCTTGTGAGCTGTGTGGAGGAGGAAGGAGGCTTCCTGGGGAAGAAAGCATTTGCAAGCAATGGCAGCAATGAAGAAGTGACCTGTTGGCAGGGAATGACAGCAGCTCATTTTCTCCTGTCCCTTCCTGCCTTCCCCCAGAACACTGTAGTAANTGCTCAGGTAAAAACTAGTTTTCATGGGACAGGAGAAACTGTCTTGCCACTGAAGAGCCAAGAGTTTGGGACTTTTTTATAGCCCGTGTCTATGGTAGTCAGCTTTGGGATTCTAAGATAGGGTGAATGCTTCCAAGTGGTAGTTCCCCATTACTCTGTGCCCTTCTATCTGCAGAAGCAGTTCACAATTCTCTGGTTGTTCAAGTTTTCACCTGAGCAAATATGCATCTCTGTGAGTGTCAAGACTGAAGAAAGTTCTGGTTGGGACCAGGTGGAAATGCCCTTTGGCCTTTTTCCCTTTTCATGTCCCCCACCCCCACTCCCAGGCTTATCCTTGTTCCTGTTAGCACCCAAGAGATGCAGTTTGCCCTATATCTCATAGTGACGTCTGGACCTCTCATCTGTACCCCCTAGGCCTGACCCTCCCCCCTTTTTTTCTTGTGCTTCTCAGCAATGCCTTATTTCCATCTGACACACACAGCTTTAAGTAACAGTACTTGAGAACTGTGAGAATAGGACCATGTCCGTTTTGTTCAGTTACTTTTCCCAGTGCCTGGTGCACAGTAGGTGCTCCATGAATATGAACAGATTCATTTAAGAAATTGTAGAGGCATTCCCAGTCATATTATTTATGCATTGTTAATAGTTTCTCTTTCTTCTGGCATTTGTGAAAGTATCCCGTCCNTCACTGAAGTGAACTCTATCTTTGTTGCCTATCCAGGGTTGGAAGTGCCTTCTCCCTTGGACAAAATTTCCCTTTTGGTGTCAGTGGTACTATGTTCACATCAAGGCTAATTTCCTCATAGCCCTGGCTGGTGTTATGGGCCCAGGCCTGGCATTCATATGCCGTAGTCTTTCTCGATTGTGCTAGGCCTGTCTCCTTCCTTGGAATGCTCTGTGATGTCCCAGAGAAAGAAAGCACTTGACTTAGCGTCTAGGGTCTGGTTCCATGGTGGAGTGAATCTCCTTGTCCCTCTGAGTCTCTTTATGTTCCTAGGTGTTCAATAAGTTGCGCTAGCTGCTTTGTAAATTGTTAAGTACAAACCAAACAACAGGTCTTGGTCTTCATGCTGTAACATTCATATGAAAATGGAGCAGAGACCTGTGGCCCAGAAAGTCTCACCAGTCTTTCCTTCTCTTGAGAGGCTCACAGAGGTACCAAGAGGTTATTGAGCATCTTTTTTTTTTTTTTTAAGTTTCATTCTTTAAATTTATCCTGTGTATGTGTATAGGTATGTTCAGGCTACAGCCCTTGTGGAGGTCAGACAACAGTTTGTAGAAATTGGTTATCTCCTTCTATCATGTGGATTGCAGGGATTGAACTCAGGTCATTGGGCTTGGCAGCAAATGCCCTTACCCAAGCCATCTGACCAGTTAAACATAGTTTATTTAAAACAAAGCAGTAAGAAGAGTAACTGTATTTGAGTGCTGTGTGAGGAAGCCCTGTGGTGCCATTTTTCCTCTTCAGTCTTGACCAAGCCTTGGAAGTTCAGTCTTTGAGCCTTGTTTTTCCCATGGAGTCAGGTGNTTAAGTGACTTCCCCAGAACAGAATAAGGAGTCTGCCCAGTAGCCCACAGAGCCTTATCACACCAACCCAGGAAAGANCATCTGTGCTATGTGTGCATTTTAAAAGGATCTGTCAATCACTTAGAGCTGCCCCACATTTATACTGGATATGGCCTTTGAAGCCCGTTTTGTGGAAAGAAGTCTTGATGATCTTGTAACAATTTTGGTCAGGGTGCTGGAGGAAGGGTGAAGTAATTTCTTACGGACTTTTTTCCCCTATACTGTCACACCTAGGGGCTTTATATTATCCATGTTGGAAAAAGCATGTTNGAAACCATGTTGATTCAGGATCTCTCTGTCTGTGCAGGTTCTCTGTCTGTGTTTCTCTCACACCCCCCTCCCCTATCTCTCTGTTTCTGTCCCTGTCTGCCTGTTTGTCTTTCTCTCCCTCTCTCCTTCTCTCCCTCCCTCCCCCCTCCCCCCTCTCTCTTTCCACCCAAGGTGATACAAGATGCCTTTGAATNATGAGAAGCCGTGTGTGAACGAGGACCAGCAGAGTGATTCAGAGTCTTCTCGGTTCTCCGAAAGCATGGCTTCGCTCAGTGACTATGAGTGTTCCAGGCAGAGCTTCACCAGCGATTTCTCCAGCAAATCCAGCTCTCCTGCCTGTGAGCAACAGGGAGCAAGGCGGGGGCGGTGGTGGTGCTGGCAATGCATGATAGCTTTGAAAACTCAGAAATGTTGTGAGCAAGTCTCACTCTTCCCCTTCTTTCTAGATCCACCAGAATAGTATGTGGAAGGCACCGTAGCAGTCTTTGTGTGTTCTCAGGAATAGTTTGTAACTGCTCATTTTATTTTGAGCCTTGTCTCTGACCTGTTTGGTTTGAGCATGGATCTAAAACCTCCACCCCAGCCCTGTCTGTTTTGTGGCCCAAATGGTGGCAATACCCCTTCTTGAGATTATCTTGTGCAGATTATGATGAAACCAAATTAGTCTTTTCTGTTTCACAGTGAAGGAAATTTGCCTTTCCGGAAGGGTGGACAGGAAGTAAAATAATCTGAAGAGTTTCCCTGCTGATTTCAAACACTGTTGTGCAAATTCCCCCAGATCAACCCACAGGGAGAATTACTACACTGTGGTTGTGAGAGAGCCAGAAGAATGGCTGTCACTAGGGAGACAGCCACCCTCCCCCCCTTTTGTCTGTGGACACAGGACATGTGTCAAGCAGGTGCTTTTTTCCCTTCCCTTCCTTCCCACAAGATTTTACTCTGTAGCCCAGGCTGGCTTTGAACCTATGGCACTTTCCTCCTCAGCCCCGAGGGCTACGGTTATAGATATGAACTACTCAGCTCTGCCTTTTTTTTTTTAAGTTTTGCATTAGCATTTTGTCTAGAAAGTATGGAACATCTTAAACTAGCAAAGCTAAGGTAGGAAAAAGCAACTGATATTCAATAAGATCAGATGCCCACTTCAAAACAATTAGTTTTGTTTATTTAAATTTTAAATTATTAAAATTTTATGTTTCCAGTTTTAAAACTTAGAAAATCTATAGTAAGAGAAAAGAAGGGATTGCCTGCAGTATCACCCAAACATGACAGACAGCTGCCAGCACTTTGCCAANCCATCATCCTTCACATTGACGTGGACTCTTGCCCTTACCCTTAGTACTGTAACCAAAACACATGCATATTCATGATAGACACTGTCCTTATGACCACTTACTATGTCCTAAATAGGCATTTATACTTATTTATTGATTTGTCAGTGGACAGTCATTTTCTATCTCGTTTGCTCTTTTATAAATGGGGTTTTATGAGGATCCTGATGTACTGGGACTTTCTGGATATCANTGGATGATAGGATCAAAGACTACAGATGTTTTTTAAGGAGAATCTTGAGGTAGAGAATCCACAGCAGCCATGTACTTCTGCATCTTTTCTCATTCTTGNCACCATGTCCAGAGTCTCCACATCTGATATCATGGTACCTAGGCATTCTGAAGAAGGATTTTTGCCAATTCCCAGGCATCCTCTTTCTCATCTTCCTCCCCTTAAGCACTTTCTCTCCCTGCCTCCCCTAAAACAAACAATAAGAACAAACGGAAAGTATTGCCTTTATTTGAGGTCATGATTTTTAATTAACTGAAGCTGAGATTTTTCCAACAGTGACTTTGTAAACTTGATTTATTAGAACAATTTCTTAGTATAATAATCTAGAAACAACTCTAATTCTTTACTATTTTCCTACTGAGTAGATAATCCTACCCTCTCGAATATATTTTGTTATGATTTAATTATGTATTGAGTTTCTCCTATGTTCTTACTTAAATTGCTCAATGGTGGTGGCGCACACCTTNAATCCCAGCACGAAAGAGGCAGAGGCAAGTGGAACTCTTGAGTTCAAGGCAAGACTGGTCTACAGAGTGAGTTCTAGGACAGCCAGGGCTATATAGAGAAACCCCGCCATGAAAAAACTAAAAGGAAAAAAGTTTTAATTGTTTTAATTAATTGCCTCAGAGAGAGCCTGTGAAGGGGCTAATATATGTCAGTGAAGTCGAGCGAACTAATAAATNGCAGAAATTGGAATCCAACTTCAGCCTTACACTAAACTGCCTATACAGTTAGGAAGTATACAACCTTCTCTATCAATCTACTGTTTAGTCCCTGTAAACACATATATCAAGAAACACTGAAAAGAAACTGATTTAAGTTTTTTTTTTTCTTTTTTTTCTTTTTTTCGAGGCAGGGTTTCTCTGTGTAGCTTTGGAGCCTTTCCTGGAACTCACTCGGTAGCCCAGGCTGGCCTNGAACTCACAGAGATCCGCCTGCCTCTGCCTCCTGAGTGCTGGGATTAAAGGCGTGTGCCACCACCACCCGGCCTGATTTAAGTTTTTAAAAGTTATAATAGGCCTATATTAAGGAGTTTGTCTTAGGAACACTTGAAAATTTATTATAAATATGGAAACTGAAGCTTCAGAAGGAGTGCTTAAATATTTGAAATCTTTGCCAAGCCCACCTTTCTTTAGTGTATGTTCTCTGACTTATAAAACTGTGATGTTTACCTGAGAACGAGCCTGCCTTCACACTGGGGACATGGATGTCAGCTTCTCCCCTACTGCATTAGCTGACTTCGGGTTTTCTTTCAGCAACGAGCCCTCCCAGGGGCGTGATGTTTGATGATGTGATGGCTGCAGCAAAGAACCTATCAGACATGACTCTTGCTCATGAAATAGCTGTAAACGAGAACTTCCAGCTGAAGCAAAATGCCCTCCCAGAGAACAGGTAACCCGGAATCCTGTGTGTATGTGAAGGATGCCCAAGATTCTCTCTGTCTCTCTCCGTGTGTGTGTGTGTGTGTGTGTGTGTGTGTGTGTGTGTAAATGTAGTGAAGAGTTCTGTGGGAATGCATTGACTTAAGGGATCAAGCAAGGTAGTGCTCTCTTGTGAGCTCTTCCTGGGAAGTCTCCTATTTCAGCAGTTTATTCCTGGCTGGCTTTAAATGGGACATCTGAGTAGAAGATGGCAGTCATTCAAAGGCATGTCTCCTTGNGATCAACCTGTTCTGTCCCTTCCATGAAAGTTCAGCTATTGAAGAAAGAGCAATGCTGTTATCTTATCCCTAAAATACAGATCTGTATAGAAGACTATCTACTAGTCATGATATGCCTTCTTTGGACAGAATTTTTTGAAGTTATTAAAAGATATGCTAAGGAAACATTTTAGAGTTTAGGGGAAAACAACATGAATCTCTAAATGAAAAAAATTATTATATTGTGCATATTGGGTTTTTTTAATATTTATTTTCATTTGTGTGTGTGTCTGTCTGTCTGACTATGTGTGTGCATGGAGGCCACAAGAGGACGTTTGATTCCTCCAAAACCCCAGGTGTTTGTGGGACACCTGGCTTGTTAAGAGGGTCCTGAGATCTGAGTGCTTGTCCTTGTAATTCCACAAGTCTTGCCCACTAAGACATCTCTCCAGCCCACTGTTCTTTATTGTGTGAAAACAATGTCCATGCTTTGAACAAGGAGAATATGCTAAAAGATTAATCATGGCCTTAAGGGTTTTTTAAATGCATTTTCTAAGAAATCTGTAGTGAACATGTATCTTTCAATGCTCATTTTAAATAGTCCATTTTTTGCCATAGCCTTGCTGGTCAAGTGAAGCGTGTTGTTCACCAGGCCTTCTGGGATGTCCTGGAAGCCCATCTCAGTGCTGAGCCTCCCCAGTATGAATATGCCATCAGACTGTTTGAAGAAATCAGAGAGGCAAGTTGATGGTTGTTCCATTAGTTCCTTAATCCACTGAGGTCAGTGTGATGGATACCATAGATGGACAGCTGTAAACAGTAGGAATTCCTCACAGTCTTAGAGACTGAGAATCCAAGACCAAGGCACCAGCAGATTTGCTGCCTGGTGAAGGCCTGTTTTGTAGAATCCTTCCTTCTTTATCCTCACATGGCAGAAGGGGGCAAAGGAGCCCTCTGGGGTCCTTTCCATAAAGGCGTTAATCCCATTCATGATGAATGTACTCTCATGACCTAATTTCCTGTCAGAATTGGGTCTCAACATATGAATAGGGATGGGGGGGCGGGTGCAAATACATTGTAGCAGTTGGTTTCCTCTCCAGAAGACTGGTTGGTATCTTTGTATCAACTCTCACTTTAAAAGACTGTCACATAGTAGATTCTTCTGTGAACTTCCTAGAGTTGGGTGGAATCTAGGGAAACAGCAGCAGATAGAGCTCAGGNTAGAGCTTTGGAGTTAGACCTTGCCTAGTAATGGGCTCACCCTCTAAAAATGTCAGCTTCTTGAGTGTTCACAGGGTAGTTACAGGAACTAAATGAGATGATGGCAGTTCTTTTCAGTGACATTTTATGTACATAGTTCTCTAACTCACCCAGGGTCACAAAGCTTTGAGGTCAGAGGGATCTGAACTGAGACTGTCAGGCTGGGAGCTTTTGTTCCCCTGCCGTAACAGTGTACGTGAGCTTGGAGTGCACATGAGCTTGGAGTGCACCACGTTATGAGTGCTCAGTTAACCATTGCCTTGTAGAATAGTTGTGTGCAGGATCTTCATGGACTTCACAGGGCTTCTTTATGTACTCTTGAGTAGTTTTGGAGCCATAATGTGCAACCTGTTCCTCCTTCCCTCACTGAAGGATTTGGAAGTGTTCAGGTTCTGCTTCCTTGTCACTTGTTTTCATTCTGAAATGTCAGTCAGTCAGTCACCACAGTGGTGACTTTTCATTCAGCATATGGAGCTTTCTTAAGTTGAGACACTGAGTGTCTTTGAGACAGTACTTCCTAGGCAACATGGGGACATTTCNGTGTGAATGGGGGGCACCTTCGTCTCTAACAGTGCTGCTGTCTTCTTTCCCTGTGCAGATTCTCCTCTCTTTTCTCACTCCCGGTGGGAACAGGCTTCACAATCAGATCTGTGAAGTTTTGGACATGGACCTCATTAGACAGCAGGCCGAGCACAGTGCTGTTGACATTCAAGGTCTGGCCACCTACGTCATCAACACTATGGGAAAGTTGTGTGCTCCTGTGAGAGATGAAGATATCAGAGAGCTGAAGGCCACTACCAACATCGTGGAGATGCTGAGGTTAGCCCTTTTGCTGATGCATTTCCTTACAGTGTCCTCACATTCATTCACAGACCTGGGAGTATGGGGAGCGTAGGCAACTGGACTTCCAAAGGAGGTGGTGGCACCAGGGGGAAAACAAAAAAGCAGGGATCCAGTCAGTCCTTGACAGAGTGTGGAGAATTTTCTAGCAAGGTTGTTAGTCTGCCTTCAGTGGACCCTAAGGATATAGTAATAAAAACAGAATTCCTGCCCCCAGGGGTTTAGAGTGAAAGGGAGAGACAGACCTTGAACAATGCACTGTGCTAATTAAACAGTTGTTATTGGTGTTATTGAAGGAGGCTTACAGGGTTGTAGAACTTCACAAGAGTATTCTAATGTAGTCAGGGTTAGAGGAAGCCATCTGCATTGGGAAGAGTCATTAGCCGCTATTGAATTCTCAGTGATTTTGTCAATAAAAGATTGTTTTGTACTGGTGTCTGACTCCAGGATTGTTGGTCAGGCAGCTCCCCACTTCCCTTTTGGGAACCCAAGCTCCTCTGTCCTTGGTGGTCCCTCACCTAGCTTGTGCTATTTTCTCCATTCAGCTACANGTGGAAAGAGACTGTGGCACATCAGTGTGTAAACTCAGCACCAAAGGGGCATATACCCTTGACTTTGACTAGCCACAGTCTCACCCAGATTGAAGTGGGGCTGGGGAAGGTAGTTCCTGTCAGGAGATACTTGCCATAGCCTCAAATCTGCCAGAGATTGGTTGTCAGCCATTCAGCTCTGCTGCAGTTCCTCCAAGGATGTGAGGTTCACATTAATGAATGAGCATCTTGTCTATCTCTGTAGACAATAGCTTCCTCATATTCCCAAAGGATGTACTGTGAACCACTTATTGCCGTCGAGGGGAACCATTTTTTTATGAATACAAGTCAGAATTAAGAACTGAGTTTTATGTTATAGTTTTAGAAAACAAAGAGCTGGAAACTGGTCTATATATAGAATATAGAAAGTAATTTCATTTGTAGCCTGTGGTAAATTTCTCAAGGTGACACTTCACCTGTCTGTAAAATGGGCTTTATATGTCTTTAGAATTCTCCTGAGTTCTGGAAGATTGTAGAAGCTCTTCTTCCAGTCACCAATATTACTGGCATATGATGCCAAATCTCCAGTGTTTATCTTGGTCATAGGTACCTACTGGATGCCACATTTTCTTCTTTTTTTTTAATCCACTGAGTTTAGTTAAAGTTGCTTGCATAAGCCTGGATGGAGGCTGTTTGCTGGAGCATGGGTAACTCACGAGTGGCTACAGCCACTGAAGAAAATGCCCCCTTTCCCAGCAACCATTAACTGTTAGTTGCTCCTAGGCAGGGGTTGAACTTCATGGGTACTTCCTCTATCCATGATAGAATATTGAAAGGCCTAGTCTTGTGCCCTTAACCCACTGTGGGGCATCTCTGTTTGAGGTTGAGATCAGCACTGATCTATGAGTATAACCATAAATATTTAGAAGGCAGATTGACAATGTGTATTAGCCAAACAATATTAGTAGGTTCCCACTATNGCCTATGGCCTTTTAAGTCATAGGATTTTGATTTAGCTTACAGTATCAGGTATGTATTCCTTTCTGTGAAGTAAGCCTTAAACACAATCAGAATGTAGTTGGTTACCTCACAAATAGCCATGCCATTGTTGCCCAGAAGGTCTGTATTGTGGCCCATAGGGTTCACAGCTAGATAAAACCATTGATGGATCCCCCTACCCCTCAGCAGCCTGGATAGCACCTTCTGATACTACACACACTAGCAGCTAGAGGACCTGCCCTCTGAGATCCAGGTTGGTTTCTCTATGTCCAACAATCAACGAGTGTGGCGTCTTTAGCAGTAGGCCTAGTCTTACTGTCTAATTCTGGTGGGCAACAAAGAACAGTGGCAATCATTGTTTTATAGAAAATTTTGGGACCTCTCTGGGCAACAATTCAGAGGAGATGTCCCATTCCTAACACTGAGATTTTTGTTTAGAGACCCATGACTTTTGGGAGCGGCATTACTCACTCATGTAGGGTTTCTTCATTCCTAGCTTTTTAAATATTTGAGTAAAACACCATAGTATAAATCAGTGTTTCTCGACCTGTGGGTCACACCCCCTTTCAGGGTGAGGGTGTCAAATAACCCTTTCACAGGAGTCACCTAAGACCATCAGAAAACACAGATGTTTACATTATGATTCTTTGGTTTTTGCTTGTTTTTTTTTTTTTTTTTTTTTTTTTGACAAGGTTTCTCTGTGTAGCTCTAGCTATCCTGGAACTTACTCTGTAGACCAGGCTGGCCTCGAACTCACAGAGATCCATCGCCTTCCTCTGCCTCCTGAGTGCTGGGATTAAAGGTGTGTGCCACCACTGCCTGCCTACATTATGATTCTTAACAGTAGCAAAATTACAGTTATGAAGTAGCAAAGAAAGTAACTTTATGATTGGGGGTCAGCACCACATGGGGAACTGTCTTAAAGGGCCGCAGCACTAGGAGCACTGGCAGCATTAGTCCACTGGTCTAAGTGGACTGCATTTTCATCCACCCATCAGTTGACAGATACCTAGGCTGGCTCCATTTCCTGGCTATTCTGCAAAGAGCAGGGATGAACACGATTGCTTCCTGAACTTCTGTTTCCATTATCTCACTACTGTTCATATCATGCTTCCAAGGGGATGTCTTCTCTTTTGGTCAAGAAGAGCAGAGGCATAAAGGCACCCAGGGAGTGTGCATGACCAGAGGCCTGGTCAGTTGAAAAGCTGAATTTGAACAGGGCTGCTCAGCCTAAAAAACAGCTTTTCCCCTCGATGCCTCAGGCCCTGTCCTTTGATTTACTTAGATGCTTTCCTTCCTTCCTTAGAAACAGAATCCTTATGCACTGTGTTCANGCTCCTTAAAGTTGCAGCAGGCTCTAGTGGATGAGCTGCTGGTGTTGCAAATACTGCCACAGTAGGTGATTTTGCAATGTGTGGAGGAGACATGTGGAATACATGTGTATAACCTTCCTTGAAAAATGACCCTGGTGAATGACCATTGATGCCTCAGCACCATTTTCAAGAGGTTTATCTTATCCAGCCAGTGACACATAGGAGTAGTCCTCAGCTTCATTTTAACTTCTTAACCACTTCTCATTTCAATTCTGAAATTTTTAGACAAATATTCCGTGTCTTGGACCTCATGAGAATGGACATGACGAATTTTGTCATCAGGAATATTAGACCTCACATTCAACATCATTTGGTGGAATATGAGAGAAACAAATTCCAGGAAATTTTGGAAGAAACTCCAAGTATGTATAATACAGTGTGTGCTTANGTCAAAATTGGGTCAAAATATGACATTGCAACTTTTGCGTGTTTGTGTTGTGTTTATGTTAAAACATGTTTTAAGCCTCTTAAAAGTTGACTTTACAAACTCGTTATTTTTGTTCTGTCCTAGGAGATGTGCTGAGCACGACTTATTTTTTCCATTTATTTATTCCATAAAGGTTTATTGAGCATCTGCTGTATCCTGTTGGGAAGGTGCTATGTATGACAATAGACAAAGCAGAATGAAGTTGTAGTCTCCAAGGAGCTGACATTCTAGTAGGCATAACAAACAAGCACAGACTGTCACATGCGTTATTTGGGAGCAGTGGCTGGACAGGAATGAGGGTGGAGGGCATTTGTAGAAGGAACGAGGCAAGGCTTCTGTAGTAAGTAACATCTGAGCAGAGCTTGCTAAGAACTCTGGAAGGGCATGCACAAGTGTGGGGAAGGAAGCTGCAAGGACAGAGACCCTGAAGAGAGATGGNCTTTTTAGTGTCCAAGGTAGATGTGCCTGAGGGAAATCGGCAAGGGAAGGGGGATGAGCCATTGGCTGAGAAGGAAACCAAGGAGATCATAAGAGATTTAGAGCATCCAGTTTTAATGAGGAGTCACTGAGAGTCTTGAGCCGGGAAGCAGCATGGCACTGTTACTTTTAGAGCGTGGTTCCTGCATGAGAGCTAAGAGGGAAACAGCTGTCAATTGTGTGGCCTAGTGCTTCTAGGACAAGAATGGTGGTGGCTTGTTCCNGATAGTAGTGACAGGGGAAGTAAGGTCGGGTTCAGAGTGTGACTTGACAGTGGAGAATACCTGGTGAAGTTTGGATGAGGGGACCGTGGAGCCATTTGGATGACTCAGTAAAGATACTTGGATGAAGCAGTGGTTGGTGGTGGGATGGAGGGAACCTGGGAAAGAAAGGTGGGAGTTTTAGGTACATCAATGTAAAGATAGAATTTGGCATTAGTGTAGAGGTGCCAGGTAGGCATTCAGGTGTGAGGGTACAATGTTGGGAACCATGGATACACACTGGAGTTCATCAGCGTATTTATAGTATGTAAAGCTATAGAAGTAGATAGTTGACACTTAAGAAGTGCTTAGCACGTTCTAACCAATTTGCTTAAATTAACTAATTTAATATTACAAGTATATGAAATAGCCTCCCACTTTATAGATGGGGAAACTGAGGCATAGAGAGGTTAAATCATTTGCCTCTATATCACAGCTTATGAAGTATGGAGCTGGACTCACCCAGACAGACTCATACAGTCCGTGCATCCTGGAGCAAGTGTGGCTGCCGAGGGGACTGGCCTGGATGGTTTAGCATCTAGAGGTGACAGGAGGGGGATCAACACGGAGACTATGAGAATAGCCTGGGAAGTAGAATGCGAGTCAGGAGGCTTCCTACAGTGCAGCTAGGGGAAGCATAGCTGTGACAGGACCTTCTAAGTAATCAAGAGGGATGAAGGCCAAGACTTGACCACTGGATTTGACTAACAGGATTATTGATAACTGTGATGGGAGCAGTTTCAGTAGGTTTATGACTGGAGCAGGGCAGAGAAGGATGGAATTGAGTAAATACTATCTCCATCAGTCAAGTGCGTAGAGAGCTGGGTCCTGTTAGCCTTTGCTTTTCCAGTGGAGACTTAAGGTGCCATGGCAGCTATCAGGTGGCCGTGTTGACTGGGACTTTATTAGCTGTGGTCTCAGGCTGTTGGGTAGCCTGCCTTCCCTCTGGCCCACCTTTAACAGGCTGAGCCTTTCCATCACAGTGATAACACACTAGCACTGTGTAAACAGGGCACAGTGGATGCTGATTTTAAATGGGCCCCTACAAACTGGAGCACACCCAGGGGAGCACATAGATTGTGGAAGCCATGTGAGCAAAAATTTAGGCATATTCTGCTTGGTAACAAGCTCATGACACCACATTCTCCTTTGACAGCAATTTAGAGACCTTTCTTAAGCTCTGTAGGGCAAATTAAAATCTTTACGAGGAAATAGTAGACAGGTGGTTAGATCTTCCCAATAATTNGAGCTGTTTGAATTTTGAGATAGGCATCTCTCTATTGCTGGTGGTGATGCTATGACCTTTGTCAGACTCATTCATTGATTAGTTCATTCAAGTCTCACTGAAATCCAGAGGTTGGCAGTGTCATTGCCCTCTATTTACTTACGAGGAAACTGAGGGCAAGTTTCAGGCCCTGATGATGTCAGTAGCTGTAGAGCCTGGCCACCCAGATGTCCTCTGCCTTAGAGCATGCTCTTATACACATCTAGATGTGTATAAGAGACAGGTCCTAGAACATGCGCTGTAGACCAAGCTGGCCTCAAACTCTCAGAGATCCCCCTGCCTCTGCCTCCTGAGTGCTAGGATTAGAGGTGTGTGCCATCATGTCCAGCAAGCATGTGCCTTTAAACAATTGGAACTCTGCTTCTCCTGGAATAAGTGGCGCACATTGNAAAGGGTTCTATGGCGTCAGCTGGTAGGTGGGACTAGAGGGTCACTAAAGACTCTTTAGTATAAAGTTCTGTGACTTCAAGGATTCTATTTTAGCTCCCATGAGAAAGGGATTGGGAGGAAAAAGTCCTTCAGTCTGAAGCCTGAACTTGACTGTGTTCTCAGCATCAGCTTCCTGAGACTCAGTGGTAGGATCATGTGTACCTGTGTGTGTGAACATATGTATTCAAATGCAGTCATGCCTTCAATCCGCATGACATTAGCAGACAGCTGCTAATTTAGGGCAAACTCCTTAATACTTAGTTGATTCTAGGTTTGTTTATCTCAAATTATTTGCTTCTCCTTAAAACTTGGGTGACTTATTTTTCAGCTCTCATGTTGACTTGGCTCTTTCTCACAGACTTAAGAATACAGCAAAGTCAGCTATGCTTAGAGTTCATTTTTGCTCAGCTAGAGAAATGAAGAGTACAGGAAGCAGAGTATAGGTCAGCTGTTAATTGTATCCCAAGTCACTCTGCCAAAAATTGGTCCCTGCCCTAATATCAAAATAAGAGTCTCACAAACAAAACAAAACAAAACAAAACAAAACAAAACAAAACAAAACAGTAACAAACCCCAAGCTATTAAGAACTGGGCATTGGTGGCACATGCCCTTAATCCCAGCATTCAGGAGGCAGAGGCAAGAGGATTTCTGTGAGTTTGAGGCCAGCCTGGTCTACAGAGAGAGTTCCAGGACANCCAGGGCTACACAGAGAAACCCTGCCTCGAAAAACAACCAACAAGAAGTGTCTCACATGCAGTGTTAACACAGGA
>LZPO01017399.1:0-11351 GCA_001675575.1 Neotoma lepida
ACCATCTCCAGGATCATGTGCAATCCTGCCTGACCTCTCCTTCTACAGAGATCTTGAAGAGATTGAAAAAGAACAGCGGGAGCTTGAGCAAGAATGGGCTGTGCTGACTCCTGATCGCTGGTGCTTAGCTGTTCTTACTAGTCTGTAGGCACACATGAAAACTGCATCTCTGAAGGACGGTCTACAGCACCCACTGCCAAAGCCACTGGATGGGTAGGAACCAGCACCAGAGGGCTCACGTTGCNCTTCTGCTGACACGTAAGTGGAAAGAAGGGTGTCGGGAAATGAACAATTCCTGATAGGTAAGTACTGAGAGATCAAAACAGTCAGGCAGCTTGGGAATATGCTGGGTTTTACTATCTATGGAGAATCTAGGAATAAATGTATATTCAGTAACTAGACAGAGATGGACTATAAGGAACTNTGGCGAATGAGAGAAAGCTGTGGGACAGCCAGGCACAGCATCACAGACCTGTAATCTCAGCACTCAAGAAGGGCCAGGAGTTCAAGGCCAGATGGAACTACAGGAGAGTCTATTTTAAAAGACAAAATAACAACAAAAAACCCAAATAAACAAATGCTTGCTAATAAATGCACATAGGTACAGTAAAACAGGTCTTTTCTCTGCTTATTTGGAAAATACAGTTTTGTCCAATCCAANAATTTTAACAAAAATATTAGACAGCAAATTAGAGCATATTTTTTATATGGAAAGACTTTAAAATGGTTTTCCATTAAAAAATTATTCACTTTTTAGAAACTGTAACAATGGAGAAATATTACTAGTTTTAAAGCCTGCAAATAGAAAAGAGCTAAGAGAATTTGCATTATGAACAATAGCTCTCACCACTCACATTATCGAGCATGTTTAAGCAATACACTCAGTGTCTTCAACATAATAGCCCTCAGTAAACTCAGACAAAGTAAAGAAAACTATCTTATCGCTGATGCTGTGTGCTGAGTAAGCCACACAAAGTTAATTGCTGATATGAGCTATAAAATTTCAGTACAGTCAATAGAAATATGGAGGTTAATGTGCCTAAGAGTCAGGAAACCATAGGTCTATTGCTACCTTCATTTTCTCCCTATCTTAGGATCAAATTACATAAGTACATAATTCATGTGTTCACAGATAGGAGCATATTAGATCAACAAAGACAAGGTAAAAGTTATGACTTAATCCTCTCCATTTATATAGTAAAGGCAATTTAGTTTGTGATAAATGGCAATAAAATTTCAGAAGTAAGTAATAAATGGAGTGGAAAGACTCTAGAAGAGGGAGCGTACAAGTCTGGCTTTATTCCCAGTTCCTACCAACAAGTTAGAAAGTGCCCTTGAAAGAGTTTACAGACAATTCTGTAAATGTTAGAGAATTGCAAGGAATGTTAGAGAAAGCAAGCACGAGCCCTGTCCCATGTATTGTTTAAAGATATTGCAGAATTTTCAGGACTAAAAATGGTGTCAAAGAACACTAAATCTCGTCTCCAGTAGTGTTGGCCAATGATCATCTCATCAGCAGTGTTCTGCCTCAAACTGAGTGAGAAATCTGAGGGGGAATGTACAGGCGCCCATGTGTGTACTTAGCTCTCTCATTTACTGAGTGAGACAGATAGACTAGAATACCAGAAAGCTTTCTACGTTTTAAAATTCCTCAACTCTCACTCTGACCCATGTAAAATGATTGATTTTCATATAAACAATATAATTTACAGAATGCATTACATACTTTTATAAAATATACAGAGCATTTGTATGTATGGTCATCGTCCATAAAAATTTCGTAATTGTAGACTGAAATAGTGACTGATTTGTAACTCAATAAGCTTTGTGCATTATTACACTTTCCTTCCCTTATGGGGAAAAGACTGACGTGAATAAATGATCCCCCTGCTTGTTAGCACTGAGCATTCTCCACAGCTAGCATTTTGGTTTCCTTTGTTTGATTCTATACAGCAGCATTGTTTCCTACTGAGGAAGGGTGTTCAGTGCTTTGTGAAGTACCAAGTACAGAAGATCAGAGCTTTAATGTGGTATTTTAAAATATGGGGCTGGAGAGATGGTTCAGTGGTAAGAGCACTTGCTGCTCTTTCAGAGGACCTAAGTTTGGTGCCCAGCACCCATGTTAGGTATCTAACAACCACCTATTACTCCAGCTCCAGGGGATCCAACGCTCTCTGCTGACCTCTTTGTGCACTGGTAGACATGCGTATATACACACGGACACACACGGACATAAAAATAAATCTTTAAAAATATAAATAAAATCTATTCACATATTATTTGATGCTTCTTTCTTTAACAGATGGAGCCCCCCTAAGTGGGCTGTATTTGGTTATTTACGGTGACAAGTAGACTAAAGTAGGATCGACAGTGTGTGCCGTGGTTTGAAAGAGCTCTGCGCCCTCATTCGTGCATGGAAACTTGATTGGCAGCATGACAGTATTAAGAGANAGAGCTTTAGAGACTGATTGGGCTGTAAGTGAGCTGCTCCCNTGAACTGGATTCACATCCTTATAAAAGACGCTTCCACTGTATTTGTCTTTTTTCCCCCTTCTACCCTTCTGCCATGTGAGGGCACTTAGTTACTGGGCACCATCTTCTTTTAAGCAGAGAGAGCCAGTTTGTCCCATACACCAAATCTGCTGTCNCCCTGATGTAGGAACCCTCAGCCTCCAAAACTATGAGAAATGCATTAATTAATTATAAATTATCCAGTGATGTAGTCAGCTTTCTATTGGTGTAATGAAGTACCTGAGGCAGTTAACTCACACAGAGAGAGGATTTCTGTTGACTCACAGTTTTTGAGGTTCCAATCCAAATAAAGTGGCCCCAGTGGAGACCCAAGGCCTTGCATATGCAGCCATATGAACAGGCTGTTCAGAAGTATCTCATCAGCCTTAGTAAAGTTGTCAGATGACTATGGGCCCTGCTCACAGCCTGAATGCCACCCCAAGAAAACCCTGAAGCAGAACTGCCCAGCTGTCTTGCTCCTGAATTCCTGACCCATAGAAATTCTGAGATAATCAGTGTTTCTTTTAAGTCATAGTTTGGGGTATTTTTTATGTAGCAATAGATAACTAACACATTTACCTATAAGGAATTCTCACTGATGAGAGGCCACTCCTTAGTTCTGAAAAATGACTGAATTATATGAAGTAATCCAGAAGCAGATGAGCCTTCAATGAAAAGTCATCCTCGTCTTGCAGAGCTAGAAGCTAAGACCCCGGGGGGGACTTACTAAACCTGCCCTTCTCTTCCTCTCCACCCCAGTGAAAGCTGCAAGATTCATCCTTTATACTTCCCTGTCCTCACAGACACATCACAACCTATTACTCAGTCCTAATGATTTGAGCTCTTGTGTCTTGTCTTTCCATCTACGTGACTCGCATCTGGACCCTTTTCNACTCCATTAATANCGTCCTGTTTTTACATGTCCACTTGTGTCCCCTTCAATTACTTCTCATTGCTGCATCCACAGTTAATTTGTTAAAATACAATCATGATGATCTCACATCAGTGCTCCCTCCAGACCCATTTGTAGACATTCTCATCTTTGATTTGCATTTGCTCTCCAAGCTCAAGTCACCCTGGCCTTCTATAATTATTAGATTACATCTACTTCCGCACCCAGACTGCCAGGATTTTCCACCTCTCTCTACCCCATTCACCTTACTGAATTTGTCCTCCAGATATGAATCATAACTCAAGCCCGTGCTAAGTGCCCTTGTGTGAACCCAATGCACTTCTCCTTTATAATACTAAACACCAGTTGCACAATTAATGTTTAGATGGTAAAAAGCCAACTGGCTACTAGACTGTGAGTGTGTAAGTGCAATGACCCACAGTNAAGGCTACTGCAACCAGCAGCATGTGTTCATTTGGGCTGAAAACATGTGGGTTAGACCAGGCTGCTGACTACCAAGNGTTGTGTTTGTTTTTGCTGTGCTCATCATTAAGAGTCGAAGTCGAGATAATATAAAGACAAAAGCCTTGACTCTTAGACCTGCATTCCAAATCCACAGCTACCATATAAAATTGTACTTGATACTATTTTTTTTCTTACATGAACCTCATTTTATTCATACAGAGGGATGATTTCTTATTTGAATAGATAATGGCCTTTTTTTTTTCTTTCTCAGAATGATATCCAGGTATGGTTGTTTGAAAATGGCCCCCAGAAGCCCATATGTTTGAATGTTTAGTCATTAGGGAGTGACACTATTTGAGAAGGATTAGGAGGTGTGGCCTTGTTCCAGGAAGTGTGTCAGTAGGGTGGACTTTGAGGTTTCAAACGTCCATGCCAGGCCTGCCCCTGCCCCNCNAGCCTGTGAATCAGGATGTAGCTCTCAACTACTTCTCCAGTGCCTACCTACATGCTCCCATGCTGCCCACCATGATGATAATGGACTAAACCTCTGAAACTNTAAACAAGCCCACAGTTAAATGCTTTTATAAAGTTGCTTGGTCATAATGTCTCTTCATAGCAATAGAATAGCTATGGACA
The DNA here is from genome assembly GCA_001675575.1 of Neotoma lepida. Lineage (NCBI taxonomy): Eukaryota > Metazoa > Chordata > Mammalia > Rodentia > Cricetidae > Neotoma > Neotoma lepida. The sequence goes on from LZPO01017399.1 coordinate 4,505, forward strand.
CTGAGTAAGCAGTCTAGAGCTGGCCCTACCTGCTCCATTATCAAAGCTATCTGTTTTACCACCTTTGTGCTCTTCCACCCTCAACATGTGCCTTCCATCTCATGGCCAAAGATAACTGCCCCAGCATCTGCCATCATTAAAGTCATGAGATGAGAGATAGATATAGATAGATAAGAGATAGACAGACAGATAGATAGATAGATAGATAGATAGATAGATAGATAGATAGATAGAGACTGAAACTCATTCTTTTCAGAATATTTTCTAGATTGTTTCCCTCTATCAATACATATGTGTATATGTATATATATGTATATCATATTATATGTAAATATTTATTAGTTTTAACTTAGTTCTAGGACCAAATGTTGCTGCAAATCAGGTTAGTGTTATGTAGGTTTTTCTTCTTGTTTGTTTGCTTGTGTTTTTCTGTTTGACTGATTGATTGGTTGGTTTGGGGTTTTTTTTGTTTTGTTTTGTTTTGTTTTTTTGAGGTAGGGTCTTGATCTCTGGCCTAGGCTAGTCTCAAACTTGCAATCTTCTTGCTCCAATCTCTGAATTCCTGGGATCATAGATATGTATTACCATGTCATGCCCTGGAATGACAGTCTTCACTCTGGATGGTCAAGTACTTAGTTAAAAATTGAAAGTACTATTTGTGTGTATGGGGGCAAGGGATTACACATATTTGCCTATGCACATGGAGGCCAGAGAAAAACCTTAGGAATCACTTATCAGGAGCCATCCACATCTTTTTTTCTTTTTTTTTAAACAGGATCTCTCACTGTCCTGAAACTCACCAGTTAGACTAGCTAGGCTGGCTGGCCAGCATGCCACAGAGATCCTCCTGTCTTCACTTCCCAAGCCCTGGAATTAAAAGCATGCACCACCATCCCTGGGCTCTTCATATGGGCTCTAGGGATAGAACTCAGGTACTCATGCTCATATGGCAAGCATTTTACCAACTGAGACATCTCTCTAGCTGAAAAATGCCATTTTTTATAGATGGTAGGGAAATAGCTATGATAAATATGTTAGCCTGCAGAGTCTGAAGCAAAGGTTTACACACTGGTATTTATTTAGCAGGCAGTTAAAAGCCAGGGAAACAGGAATGAGTGAGGTAAGGGGTATTGAAACAGGGAAGGAAAGAGAGCCAATGCTCAATTCTTTACTGAGCTGGCTGTCACTTGAGCCAAGCACAACTGGCCAGTTCTCAGANGGGAGTGTGAACGGTCGTATCTCAGAACAGTTTGTTCATGTGAAGAACCGGGAGGAAGCCTAGCACTTCTCCCATCTGCTATCAGTTAAGGGTTACCCTACCAGCTGCTCAGTCCTTGACATTCCATTTGGGCAGACATGGACAATGAAAACCTCTCATGGCGTCTCCCCAGGATCCACAGGGCAGCCTCAGAGAAGGAGTCAGTCAGTGTGTAGTCTGCATAAGAGGAGGCTCAGCATCATGTGGCAAGTCTGAGTGAACCAGACAGAGCTGGTTCACTGCAGGGGCAGCAGTTGAAGACAAAACAAGAGTCTGAAGCCCTGCACTAGATGAGGCTGGAAGATTCAAAGTGGCATCTCGGAGGCATTGGCTACAGGGGACATCCTACCATCTCTACCACACCACACCAAATCAAGGTTCATCTCACTGATGAAGTCAGTGTGTAAGCCCCTGCATCCTCTGCCCTGCCAACATCTAAGATGTTTGCACAATGAATTAGTAACAAGAACCACAATAGAATTTAGTACCCACTTGCTCTGAGCTAGGTAGTAAACTATCATAATTAGAGTATGAAATGCCCCTCACATGCTCGTGGATTTCTGATTGACTGGGACTTGGTTGCCAGTTGATGGACTTTGGGGAAAGCAATTGAATCCTCAGGGTTTTAATCAGTGGATTTATCTACTACTGGAATTAGTGGATAGGTAGGTAGTGGGGCCTAATTGGAGAAAGGTCACTGAAGGAGTGCCCCAGAGAGAAGATGTATCTTTTCATTGACACTATCTCCTTCCTCTTTGCCTCCTGGCCACTGTGAGACAAACAGCCTTCTCCTGTCCTCCCTCCTGCCACCATTTCTGCCTTTCCTAAGGCCCGAAGTGATGGAGCTGGCTGCCCATAGGCTGAAGCCTCTGAAGCCATGAACCAAAATAAGTCTTTTCTCCTTTTCAGTCATTCTCTCAGGTGTTTGCAGGGAGAGGAGGAGGCCCTGAGTGAATCTGTGCTATTGACACAGGCATAGCCATGTCAAGGACCCCATAGCCTCAGGCTTGGGGGAAATGGTCCANGTGTGTGCAGAAAATGGCCACCAACCCCCCCAACCCCCAGATATTTACTATCTGAAGACTGCTGTCCTTCAGAGACTGCTAAACTTGTTGGCTTTATCCAGCTGCATAGCATAAACTCTGCCCCCTTGTTATCTGAAAGTAACAAGCCCACTGCCTTGTCCAGCTGTATGCATAGCCTCTGCTCTGTTCAACTCTATATGATAAACACACTGAGCCTCCTGGGTGCTGAGGGTTCTCCATCCAAGAGCCTGTCCATGAGTCTGTGTGCTTGTCTTTCCTTCATTCCCGTAGCATCCCAGTCATGTCCATTCCTGATGCCGAGCAAGGGACCAGGAGGTATTTGTCACAGAAATAATGAGTCTAATATATGTATTAACTGACTCATGGGTGTTTTTCATTTCATCTTCATGACAATCCACAGTGGGAAATACTGTTCTGTTCCTCTTCTCTCCCTTCCTCCCTCTTTTTTCTTTCCTTCACTTCTTCATTCATCTATGCACAAACAAATAGAGATACTACCATGGCTGGGATCTAGAGTCAGGCAAATACCTATTTTAGAGCTTGCATGCTTGCTGAGATGAGGATTAATAATGAGAAAGCTGCAAAATCTGTGTGTGAGGATATGAAGATAATTGGGGGAAAGGAAATTTTCTTAAAGAACACATCAGGATCTGATGGATATGCTCTGTGGAGTNTGCTATCTATTCCCATCTAGAAATTAACAACACCTTAGGCNGAACCATTCTCTCTTAATGAACTCCTGAAGACATCTCTTATTTCTAAGCTGGCCCCTTTATTCATCTTTCCCTCCTAAAGGGTATGGATCTGACCCTGCTTTTCTTNTAGTACTACGCTTGGCTCCACCCACACNCACACTTGGGAAAAGCAATGTCATTATTTCCTCCCTCCCTCCCTTGTTCCTATGATAGAAAATGACCCTGTTTAGGTATTTCTGGGGAATTTTAGAGTTTACAAAACAGAAAAGCTTATGAAGGACTTAACAGAAATTTCAAAATTATAAGTAGCTAAAAGGCTCTGCCAACAACTCACATATTCTCATTTTCTTAGAACGTTGACTAGGTCGGTCTTTCTGGGGTGTCCACTTTGCTCTGGCCCATCGTTTTTGTAAAAATGAGATCCAGGCAATCCAGTTCCTTGATCTCACAGTTGCTCTCAGAATGGAGCGTCTGATGTGTGCTGCATCTGAGAAGAAAGGTATCATTCTTCTTCCATCCTACCAATGTCCAAAAAGAACAGAAGTCAAAGGAGAGGGAATACNGTAACTGGCTCATGTATGACTTATTTAAATTTCAAGGGAAACTTAGATTGCTCATCTTCACATTCATTTCTTCAAGTAGAAGACACCCCATCAAAAGCTATTCTGAGAGTAACATTCAAAGCCAAGGTCTTTCTCCCTTGCTGGAGTTCTTTTATTCTCTACTTTTTTTTTGGTTTTCATTCTAAGATAATCATTCATTCATTCATGCATGCATGCATCATGCATCAAACTAAATAAACACAGAACCAAATGCCATCAAAGCTAAGAAAAATGCTTGCACTTATCATTCAATACCGCTGTCATTTCAATGTCTTTTTAACCTACTGCAACATCCAATGTGTTGTACATCATTTTGTTCTAAATCACAACTGAGATCATTTCTCCCTGAGCAATTCCTGTTGACCTCATCCATTATATATTTACTTACTCTTTGGCCTTAAGCACTGTGACTTTTCTCTGCTTCTTCTCTGTTTTCTTTCTGAATGCCCTACTGAAATCTGGTCTCACACTGTGCTTGTGGACCTTGACCCTCCCTGAATTGTCCTGAGAGCCCAAGGCCCTCCAGCCTCTCAGACTCCCTGAGACTGAACCCTTCTTTGGGGTTAGACCAATGGGGACACATCAATCATTTGGCATGAGGTCAGAATTCTCAAATAAAGACCCAGAGGACTTAGAATTCTTCACACACATGAAGATATACGTGACCTGTGTCTCAGTTTTGTCCCTGATAGGACACAATTTAAAACAAGAAAGTCTAGATTGAAGACAGAGTGGCTCTTCACAGCTTTAACCATTCCTAGCACATGAGGTCATACTTGACAATTATAGCTGAGAAATGATCACCTCTTACCAGGCAACAGTTTCTAGTAGGGCCCTCTGAAAAAACAGTAAGCTAAAAAGAAAAATAAAATGCACTGATCATGCCACAAGCTAAGTCTTAATTTTTTTTTTTACAAGTTTACTTGTGTATCAACATCAGAGAGCATTTATGGTAGAGAATCTATATATACCAAGAGAAAAAGACATGATTAACATGCTTGCAAGTATAACAAAGAAATGACGTGCAATTTAGTGCAATGTTGATGAATGTGGCACTACGTTGTCTAGTAAAGGTGATGNCATGGGGGGCTGGAGAGATGGAGCAACAGTTCAGGGTATTTGCTGCTTTTGTGGAAGACTTGAGCTCAGTTTCCAGCACCCATGTTGGGTGGCTCACAACCCTCTGCAACTTCCAGGAATCTGACTTCTTCAGGTCTAAGTGGGTACCAGGTATATGGGGGTACATGCGTACCTGCGGGCAAACACTCATAAACATACGTACACACAGACAAAACACTCACACTCATGCAATAAAAACAAGTAAATCCTTTAAAAAGGTGATGCTTTTGGTTATTTTTCTTTAAAACTAACTCATNTCTTTTAAATAAAATAGCATATCAAAATAATAATCTCTTTGAAAGAATTCCCTTGTTATGTTGAGCAGAGTAGAAAATGGTGTTAAAATGTAAAAGCTCTTTATCAGGGAATTAGTGGTGCACACTTTTAATCCCAGTACTCGGGAAACTGAAGCAAGAGGATTTCAAGTTCAAGGCTAGCCTGGGCTACATAGCCACACCTTATGTCAAATATTAATTAACTAAAGTCTCCAATACTTAAATAGTTTGGAGAACTATTTAATACCCTCTCTCATATACTAAAATATTCCTAAAAACAATTTGGTAGTATGCGTCAGGAGTCCTAAATAGATTCATACTCTCTGATCATGTATCCATTTCTAAAAATAACAAAAAATAAGGACATAGTTTGACATGCGTACTAAAATATTCTACACTGATATAGTAGTGGTTCATTGANTCCTCAGAACAGCTTAAATATCCTCAATTCAGAAGTGCTTAGTAAAGGCAGGGAGATAGCTCAGTGAGCAACGGCGCTTGCCTCCAAGACTGACAACTGAGTTCAATCCCCTGAGCGCGCCTGGTGAAGAGAGAGAGAACAGTTTCTAAAACTTGTCATCTGANCTCCACCCATGCAGCATGGCACACATGCTTTCACATGTATACATACACACAAATGCATAAATGTAATANAAATTCAAACTTATAAAAAGTGTTAAGTGAATTAGAATATACAGTGTCCAGTTGTAACCTGGTTTCTGTGCTTTCTGTAGCTGTGGATTCAGCCAGATAAGGAAAATATCAGGGGAAAATCTGCATCTATACTAAACATGTACTGTGTAACATACAGTTAACATATAGTGTAGCAATTGGTTGTATAGTATTAGGTATTCTAAATAATCTAGAGATGATATAAAGTATTCAGGATTACNTATGTAGTTATATNCAAATACTATTAAAGCAGCCCATGGGAAGCACTTGAGCATTAGCAGATTTGAGTATCACAGGACATGTCCTGAAACTGAACCAATCTTCTGTGGATATGAGAGAGAACTACAACACAGTATAATAACAGACATACTAAACAATATGATTTTATTATGAAAAAGAAATATTATAATTTTAAACACTAAGTAATTTCATACAAAATGTTCATTTTATAATCTTGAATTATAATACAAAGCAATATTGCAGTTTAATCCCATTTTATAAAATTGTTATGTTTATTTATGCATGTAAAGGTCTGAAAACAAAAATAGAAGCTCATATTTTTGAGTGATAAGAAACGTAATGTAACATTTTTTTCTCTCTCTCTACGTTTTCTAAAATAACTTTTAATATGAAATGTTATTAAATCACATTAAATGCTTTAAAGATTATTTCAACTTAAGCACTTTATATATTTTGGAGATGTTGGCCAAAGTAAGTGCAAACTCCAATTGTTAACAGTTCATACTTCATGAACAAGCTTGTCTTCCCTCGCTTAGTTACACTATACTTGCTCTATCATTGTATCATCAGAAGTATTTTATGTGTAAAATCTGATGAGTTTTGACATGTTTATATAACACTTATGAAAATATCACCGTAAAGCACATAAAGAATGCATCTGCTAGCTAAAAAAAAAAAAAGACATGCATCATCTTTCCTTCTTTGCAGCCCAGATTCAGGCACAACTGGTATTGTTGGGGGTATTTGACAGGCTTTCACTCTTGTCCGGGCAGACCTAGAACTCCAGGATCAAGTGATTCTCCTGCCTCCGTTTCCCGAGTGCTGGAACCACAGGTGCGGGTCACAGTGCTCAGCTCCAGTATTTGTTTGTGTTATAGTATGGTGTCTATATATGCATGTGTATATGTGAGGTGTATTCGTCTGTGTGTGTGTGTGTGTG
>LZPO01017399.1:42019-59457 GCA_001675575.1 Neotoma lepida
AAACAGTCTGTGCAGACACAAACTCAGTGTGCATGGAAGTATCCTTTCTCCATGAGTGGTGTATGTTAAAACCACATGTTTGAGTGTGAAATGCACACCCTGCCCCACNCACAATCTTTGAACGCCTCTTACAGGCTCATGAGTTTGAATGTGGCCCCCTGCTGGTGGCACGGTTTTGTGACTCTGTGGACCCTTTGACCATGAGGCCTACCTGGTTGACATAGGTCATTCATTGGTGACTGGCCCTTGAAACTGATACTAACTTTGAGTTTCAGCTNGAGCTCTCTTGACTTCCTGTCTGCTGNGGTGGCCAATGTGACCAGCTACNNGCTTCCGAAGCCCTAGACTGACCTGCTCCTGATGCCATGCAGTCCCCACCGTGATGGACTGATATCCCTTGAAACCATGAGCAAAAACTNGACTTTNCTCCTCTAAGTGGCTCTGTCAAGAGTTTGCACAGTCATGGGGCAAGCACCTGATGCACTGAATCTGTTGTGCTTGTCTGTGTGTTTTGCTTTCANTATCTGGGCATACACCATGCCAGAATATTGGGAAGATTCCTTTGAAGAATCCTTTATACATTATATTCTGTTTAACCAAGGTNTGATGAACCAGTCTCCAACAAACAGATTCCTTTTGGTTATTGTTATTTGTCTGTCTGTTTGTTTCTAGGCATAGTCTNACTATATAGCCCAGGTTGACCTCAAACTTGTGATTCTNCTATCTCAGTCTCCTTGAGTGCTGGAATTACAAATGAATAGCACTGTGCCTCATTCAAATATTTAAATTATCTNCGTTTTCCCGATTTCTTCAGTGATATGACTTCTTTTGTACATGGTCTTTGCACACGTATAAAGACACNTGTAGGCTGGATTCTAGAATGGAAATTATTGAGTTTTTNTATTTCTTTTCCAACTCCAATTCTTCCCCAACTTCCCTTCACCCCACTTTTTCCAGAACAGTTATGAAATGTTCAGTCAAAAACCAGTGTTGCTGGGCAGTGGTGGTGTATGCCTTTAATTCCAGCACTTGAGAGTCAGAGGCAGGCGGATCTCTGTGAGTTCGAGGCCAGCCTGGTCTACAAAGTGAGTTCCAGGACAGTCAGGACTGTTACACAGAGAACTCTTGTCTCGAAAAACAAAACAAGACAAGACAAAACAAAACAAAACAAAAAATCAAAAACCCCAAAACCAGTGTTTAGAGGATGGANAGATGGCTCTGCAGTTAAGAGCACTAGCTGCTNTTCCAGAGGACCAGAATTCAGTCCCAGCACCTACATCAGGCAGCTCACAACTGTCTGTGATTCTAACATCTGGGCATCTGACCCTTCTGGCCTTTGGAGACTTCTGCACTCACATGTACACACCTGCATGCACATACCCACATGCAGGCACACACTTGCATGTAATTAAAAACAATAAAAATAAATCCTAAGAAAATCTAATGGTGTCAGCTGTCACCTCTGCGGCATGCGGTGTGTTGCAATCATCTCTTCTTTATTATGGAGACTCTGCTTAACCTGGCATCAGTAATTGTTAATCTTCTAATCTAGGATAAGGAAAATATGGAGATGATGGTCAGGGTGTATATNGCTACAGTTAGACAGGAGGNATAAGATTTTACTTCTTAAACGTTGAGCTATTACACAATCTGGCTAATACAGTAATAGTAAGTAAATGTCAAATGCTCTTACCACANGAAATGAAGCATTTGAGATGCTAATTATGAGTGGGGTTTAATGGTTCCTCGTTGTGTTTTTAAGTTATAACATCACTTAAATTTGTTGTTATTATTTACGTGTCTTGTATGTATGCCATGTGAGTGCAGGAAGAGGGCATTGGATCCTCTTAACATCCCAGGTCTTAAGCCTCACAATTTGGATGCTAATAACNAANTGTGGATCCTGTGAGGANCAGCAAATGCTTTTAAGTTCTGAGCCATCTTTCCAACTCCATATAACATCACTCTGCACCCTATAAATACATGCAACTATAACTTATCAAGTTAAAATGATAAAAACAGAAAAACTAAAATGAATCATTTCTACTTCCTTCACCATTGGGCAGCTGCTTGGTTTTTTTGTACAATTACTTCTCTCCCCCAAGAAATTCAAGAGATTTGGCAAACTCTTCATCATAATTTTCCCTCAAATTTTAGAACACATGNAATAAATATCAATTCTATTTTTCTTCCCGAACATCTTCATTTCACACTTCTACAGTCTGCTGTGACTGTTGCTCGGTAGATATGATAGACATTTCAGTTGCATGATAAATTTCTCTCAGAACCTTGAGACTGCTCCATGTGTAATTCTGTCCTGAGATCAACGAGTCTGATACCAGCGAGATTGCTTACCCTNAGGCAGCATGTGACCTGGCTATTTTATTCTGGAACTTTTGATGATCTTCTGAGACCTGGAGTGTTAGGATGACATGTTTCAGAGCATGCAGCAGAAAGTGGAATCAGCCCTTCAGGAAGCTCACCTTCCTTCCACAGNACGGAGCAGTTGTGCAGAAGCCTGACTCTGTTCTGTGTGGGACTTCTTAGCCACTTTGCTCCAGGAAGAAACTTGTGACTAGTTCTTCCCAATAGAGTGAACATGGACAGAACTGAGGTAGACAAGTTCGAGTGGTATGGTAAAGCTTGGACTAGAAGTAAGGACCAGGGATGCCCCCAGCTCTTGGCACACCATTGACTCACTCGGGAGCATCTAGGTCCATGTCTATACATTCACTCTGTCTTCTGTTTCAGACCCACACCTCATTCCTCACCTCCTCAGTGACCCTGCATCTGGCCTCTGGGGACAACTTACCTGTGTCTTCACATCCCTTTATTACCTCCGATGAATCACTTCTCATCTATTAATTTTCCATCTTCCAAATATTTATCAAAATCCTCTTCTATTATTCTCTCTGTATTTATGAATCTTCCCTCTCTTAACTGTTGCTTGGAGGAGCTTGGGTGACCAAGAGAGCTCGTTAATTGGCTTGAGCTATTGTGATAAATAACTATAAAAGCAATGACTTAAAGCAACAGACATTTGGGGCTGGAGAGATGGGTCAGGGGTGAAGAGTGCTGTGGTGGGTTGTGCAGTCAGAAGTTTTCCTGTGTCCCATCCAGTCCTGCAGCCACTCAGACCCAAGTAAACACACAGAGGCTTATATCAATTACGAACGGAATGGCCTATGGCTCAAGTTTCTTTCTAGTTAGCTCTTATATCTTAAATTAACCCATCTCTATTAATCTATAAGTTGCCATGTGGCTGTGGCTTACTGGTATTTTCACATCTNGCTTCTCCTGCTGGCGGCTCNCAGCATCTCTCTCACTCTCCTTCCTTCTCTCTCTGTCTCTCTTGGATTTTCCCACCTGGCTCCACCCTGCCCTGCCATAGGCCAATGTAGCTTTATTTATCAACCAATCAGAGCAACACATATNCACAGCATTACAGAAAGACATTCCACAGCAGGGTTGAATGCAAATGGCTCTTGTAGGCCCACAGATAGTTGGTGGGACTGTTTGGAAAGCATAAGGAGTTGTGGTCTTGTTGGAAGAGATATGTCACTGAGGGTGGGCTTTGAGGTCTCAAAAGCCCACACCATTCCCAACGACTTCTTGATCTGCCTCCTGCTTGTGGATCCGCTGTGAGTTCTCAGCTACTGCTCCAGCACCATGCCTGCCTGCCTACTGCCACGCTCCCTGCCATGATGGTCATGGACTCGTTCTCTGAAACTGTAAGCAGCCATTAAATGTTTGCTTCTGCCTCAACCAGCANAGAAAAGCTAAAATTTGGAGTTCTTGGAAGAGAAGGGCATTGGCCAAGTGCAGAGAGACATCCAGACTCTCTGGTTANTTTTCCTGACAAAAGAGAACAACTTTATTCCTCATTTCAGTCTATTTAAAGGACAGAGTGGGGTTACGGGGTCACTGGGAACATCTGACCTCATCTAGAGCTTTAAGGGTCATAGGGCTCAGAGATACTTCATGAGCATACTTCCCCAAAAAGCACAACAAAAGGCATTTTTCTTTTGGCTATCAAGTTGCCCTGAAGTATTCCACAGAGAAATGAAGGCAAGGGGAAGATTAACTGAGTCACAGGTTGCCCTTGAATTCAGGCTTGTCCTTGATGAAATAGATCATATATAGGACATTTGTATAGCAACATTTTTCTATAAGTTGCTTTGGCCATGGTGTTATATCACATCAATAGAAAAGTAACTAAGGTAGAGCATATACTTTTCTGGCAAAGGACCCATGCTCTCATGTCGGGAGGCTCACACACACCTGTTACTCCAGCTGCAGGGGATCTGACACCCTCTTCTGGATTCCTGCACTCAGGGGCACCTGCACTCATGCATACACATTTCACACAACACACAACACACACACACACACACACCACACACACACACACGCAGACTTAAAAATAAGATAAATTCTGTTTTTTGTTTTTTGTTTTTTTTGTAACAGAAACTTGTTTTTGTATAGTTCTGGAAGGCAGAAGTGTCAGATTGGTTTTACTGGTCCAAAAATCAAGGTGTTGACAGGGCTGCACTCCCTCTGAATCANCAAGCACATGCCTGACAAGAAGCAGTTTGGGAGGACTTAACTTTAACTCATGGTTTGAGGATACAATCCATCATGGCAGGGAAGGCATGGTGGCAGGGGCAGCTCAAGGCCTGGCAGTGGAGATTAGGAGCCTCATGCTCAGTGGACCGGAAGCCAGGAGGAATGGAGCTAGAAGCAGTGTGGTTATTAGCCTCAAGGCCTGCCCTTAAGAGTCCCTTTTCCTTGCATTAGCTCCTTCTTCAAGGTTTTAGAACCTCTCAAGACAGTGCTACTGCCTAGGACCAAAGACACTAGGCTGTAGGATACATTTCATATCCAATCAGTAACACCATTCAGGGCTTTAGGGGACAGTCCTGCCTTGCATCTTCCAGTTTCTGGTAGCTGTTGGCATTCCTTGGTTTGTGGCTACATGACTCCAATTTANGCCTCCACAGTTATATTGCTTCCTCTTCTTTTGTCTAGATGAAGTCTCCTTCTGCCCCCCTCCTATAAGAATACCTGTGGTTGTGNATTTGAAATGCACCCAGATAATCTGTAATCTCCTCACTCGAAACCTTCAACTTCATCGCATCTATAAAGGTTAGACGACATTCACAGGTTCTGTAGATTGAGATGTAGACACATCTTTGGGCACCGCCTCACAGCTTATCACAAGAGGATGAAAAGCATATGGTCAGTCCACTTTTTAATTGTTTTCTTTTCTGAGGCATGATCTCACTATGTAGCACTGGTTGACCTTGAATTTGCCATCCTCCTGCCTCAGGCTCATGAGTGTTGAGTTTACAAGCAGGTGCCATCACACCCTGTTTTCCATCATGTTAAGTGAGCATCAGGTCCAAGTTTGCTTCTAGTACCATTAAAATTCTTTTCTTTCTTTTTTCTTTCTCCCCACCCCCATTTAAAACTCTCATAGCTATAGCTGGGTTTTATTTTGGAATGAAACTTCTCTTTGATCCCAAGCTNCAATGATTAAATATTTTATCTTTTTCTNATCAAGGTTAAGAAAGTGACCATCTAAAAACAAAACATCAAAAAACACCCTATTTATTTTCCTATGACAAGTACAAAGAAATTAAAGTAAGGTTTTTTGTTGTTGTCAGTGGTGGNGTTTTTTAAATCAATATAATTTTAAGAAATTGCCTTTGCTCACTTTGGGTGGTGAGTGACANGCCTGCTTCTGTTAGGAGAATGGAAAGTCCCTTCTGTATGTCACTCTCATCTGGTGACAGTCCCCAACGGCAGGCTGGCATATTGTAGTCACGTAGCATCACTCCCACAGACGCACAACAGGGGGAAGGCTGTGAGGGTTAGGAATGCCACTCTTGTACTCTTTCACCCCACTCAGTCTTCCAGGCAGCAACCCCTCCCACCCACCCCACCCCTGCCAGGCCTGGCACTACAGTTCACTACAGTGGTGGGTAATAGACAAAGCAAGCCACTTCCCTAGTCACACTCCCAGAGCTCCAAAGACCTGGGCGCTCCTCAAACTGATCCCAAATCAATGCAAATTTCTCTCCTGTCCCACTGCTTCTGGCACCCGAAACAAATAGCCAATTGCCTTCCTGGNAGTCCTGCGAAGGCAGTGAACAGGCCTTGTTTCAGTTCAGCCTCTTTTCACTCTGTTAAGGATAATGTAGAACATGCCAGGGTAACTTTTTTTGTTTTAAAGCACTGTAATTTAGTTCCGTTTGGGACCTTCTATGTGTGAGTCATTTCTGTAGCTGTGCTGAGAAAAATAGAAAGAATGTTTCTAAAAACTTGAGGTGTCGAGCTGGACCGTTTTTAAAAAAATCCCATTTATTTATTTGAAGTCCCCACATGTGTGCCAAGGGCACAGGACAACTTGCAGGAGTTGGTTCTTTCTGTCCATTATGTGGATCCCGGTTGAACTCAGGTCAACAGGCTTGGTAGGAAGTACCTTAATTAGCCCACGGAGACATCTTGCCAGCCTTTGTGCTGGACCTTTGATTTCTGTTGNGAGTATTGTGTCCCTCCCCTCCCTCCTCTTCTCTTTCTTTTTCCTTCCATTTCATGTCTTTTCTTATAAGACAAAGTCTGCCAGGTGTTTGTGGTGCACGCCTTTAATCCGAGCACTCAGGAGGCAGAGGCANATGGATCTCTGTTGGGTTTGAGGCCAGTTTGCTATTTGTCCAGGTTAACCTCAAATTCAGTGGTTCAAGGGATCCTCCTGCCTCAGCTTCTCAAGTACCTGGAAATGCAGGCAGGCACTACTATGACTAGCTAGCTTTAGTCTGAATTGTGGCTTTCATATTATGAAAGAGACAACAGAATTTGAATCACTCTGTTTGCCAAGTACTAATATAACAAGCACCTCCCAGTTTTACAACTCTCTCTCTCTCTTTCTCTCTCTCTCTCTCTCTCTCTCTCTCTCTCTCTCTCTCTCTCTCTCTCTCTGATTTTTATCTAACAAGGTCCTCTATAGGCCTGGCTGTCCTGGATTCACTATGTAGCCCAGGCTGTCTTGATCTGGTAGCACCCTCTTCTCTCAGCATCCCAAGTGCTGGCACAATTGGCGCTACACACCATTTCTCTTACACACCAGCCACTATTGGTTGGTTTTGTTCTGTAGACCTGAAGTCCCCACCCCCAATCAATGACACGTGGACACTTANATTCATGATGTCATGGATTGTTCTTTCATGGGTGATCCAGTTTTTTGCAGATTCTATTCTGTGACTTTCTTTTTTATTTTTTATTTCTAGTACCCCNTGAAGTGGAACTCTCCCGTGCTTGTCTGGCACTAACTCTGTGTTTCTTGTTTCTGGTCTGCTCTTCTTGATTTGGAATGTGCCAAAGAGAGAAGGATGAAGCAGTCAGAGGGAAGCAGTGAAGTCAGAAGAAGGGGGGTGTGGGGAGGAGCCAAGGCTCTTGAAGATGTTCTGTCTCTTCCTTCTTTAAATCTGGAACCAAATACAAACAAGCACATTCAGTTCTGAATTCTAGTCCATGCCTGCCATGTGGACAAACAGCACAGCAGTAATGACAGCTAAGGCTCCAGGCACCTTTCTTATCTCTCTCCCTTGCCTCTTAGTTTTCTTGTAAATGCCTTTAGCATACCACACCAATGCCTGGTTCACAAAACACCTGTTTCTGGAAGTTGTAAAGGTGAAAGGGGGCATTTAGAATTACAAAGATGAATCCAGACTTGGCTCTGTGACCTTGGACAAATTATCAAACCTTTTTAAGTTTTAACTGTGTTCCTCATGAGTAGTAATTGAGAAAATGTATAGAGAAGACTCAGTATAGTGCCTGACAAAACAACCCAATCACCAGCAGAGAGGAGCCCAGTGAGCTGTGAGGTCAGGGGAGGCTTCCCTGCAGCCAGAAGAATGAGCCCCAGCCACAGGTGCCAAGAGCTGTTTAAAGCAGAGGAAACTGGGTCACTGGCTTAGAGAGGGATTGAGTTCTACTTTCTGTCAGAGGCCAGCAGTGCAGGGTTCCACCCTGTCTACTTATAACCTGTGTCCTTCTATAGCCTTAGCCGCTGAGAAGATCCTACATGTACCTGGGACTTTCCATTCTCTCTAGCTCCATAAATTCAGCTGCCAGTCATTCCGCTCACTGCCTTGAATGATCCTCATCCCATGGTTCTTTCTAGTCATTTGGCCAAGCCCTANCCCTGTCTTAGTTCNCTACCTTACATCACGTCTTCATCCATAGAAGAACGGCCTGCAACTTCCTTGATCGATGCTAGCATGTTGGTGTGTCTCCCTTTCATATGTTGAAACTTAATCATCAATGTGATAGTATCAAGAAATGGGGTTTTGGGGAAAGCAATGAAGCCATGAGGGTTCTGCCCTCCTGAATGGGGTTAGGGCCTGAGGTTANGAGACTGAGNTGAGCCTGCTTTCCCACTTCTGTCCCTCAGCCGAGTGAGAGCTCAGCAAGAGGCACTATCTAGGGCCTGAGGTAGAGTTCAANGGTACTTCTATAGCATTCACAAGGCCCTGCTTTGATTTCTATCACAGCAACAGAAAAAGGGAGAGGAAAACCCATTTCGAGAACATCCAACCTATGGGTGCATTCATCATGGCCTCTCTAAGGCCTGGGACTGTGAGCAGTAAATCTCTATTGTTTGTAAGTTACGAGGCCTGAGATTACTGTGTTACAGTAGCCTGAATGGAATACGACATCTGGTCTCAGCTTCAACTTCAAGAGATCCTTAGGTGTCTCAGCAATATTATCAAATTCCCATGGTCTTTATCATCTCCATTCTGCTTACTCTAGGCTGATGAAAAGAGGATAGGGGAGACACCTCCTGACCTTGGTGTCCTCTCCCCCAGCTGCATGAATAGAAAGCATCATAGCCAGACTTCCCTCCATCCCTTCTCCCTTTCCTTTCTGTTGTTTTCTGAGACAATCTTATGGTGTAGCCCAGGCAGTCCTTGAACTGGAGATTCCCCTTCCTCCATCTTCCGAGCACTAGGANTATAAGCCTGTACTACCATGCCCAGTAGACCAGCCTNCCCTGTAAAGTATGGCTCATTTCTCTCTAAGAAGGCATCTTTTCTCAGTCAAGCCCACAGAGCCTGCTGGGAAAGTAACAAGGCAGGTGAGGCTTGGCAGCTGTTGGGAGCTTATAGTGAAGGAGATCCAGAAGCCATAGCCAGGTTTTACTCTTTGATTGGCAAACCATCCATCTCTGTCTGAGATTTTTCNGATGTTGAGATCTGTGATGTATTTTAAAGTGGTTGGAAGGCATAGCCATGAAATATAATCCAAAACATTTAGTTGGTAATTTTTAAAGCATCACAGTGNTCAAATTATGCAGAAATTTACTCNNGTGCATGNTATTAGTCAGCTGCAGTTAGTTGGGGGAATTACAAACTTCCTCCTTGATAACTTTTTTCTCCTTCTTTCTGCCATGTACTTGTCATAAAACTANAGCCTTACAACTTTAAGTTTTAGAAATGTACACCTATTTATTTATTTGTGTGAGGGTAGGAGGTGCATGTGTGGAGGTCAGAGGACAACCCCAGGAACTGGTCTCTCCTTCTACCAGGTGGGTCCAGGACATCCAGGCTTGGTGGCCAGGGCCTTTACAAGCCGCTGAGCCATCNTGTCAGCCAATAGCTTTAATTTTAATATAACTATTAATCTTTTATTTCTAATCNGTAGAGTGTCCCAAATGCACCTTCAACCCCCTCATTTTCTATGGTTCAAAGTTCTGTGCTTTCTTTNGTGAA
The DNA here is from genome assembly GCA_001675575.1 of Neotoma lepida. NCBI lineage: Eukaryota > Metazoa > Chordata > Mammalia > Rodentia > Cricetidae > Neotoma > Neotoma lepida. The sequence continues at coordinate 51,793 of LZPO01017399.1, forward strand.
ANCAAATCCTTCAACTTCAGACTGAAACCGAGTTTTTCTTCTTTGTGTTGGGAGTTGCTTTGCCCTGCTGTTATTAGTTCACTCCCCTCCCCTTACTACAACCAACTGGGGAGGCTACTGGTAGGCGCCCTCTGGGCTGGGCTTGGAATCTCTCTTCGATTTTACCCACTGACAGAGACTGTTTTCTGTCTCCTTGGGCTCCACCTAGCGGGCTGAAGTGGTCAGCACTGTGGCCTCATTCAGATTTGTTTACAGTCTCCGGGTGCAGCTTCTCCTAAAACTATTCTCTTTATTTGTTCGGATTACTGGATTATAAACTNTAGGATTTCCCAAGATCCAGAGGCTGGCAAATCCAAGGTCAGGATACCAACAGATTTGGTGTGTGTTGGAACCAGCAGTCTCATAGATGACATTACTTCTTACAGTATGTCACGTGGTGAGAGGGAGGCCTTGCAGCGGTCCTCAACCTGGGGGTCAAATGACCCTTTCCCGGGGGTTGCCTAAGACCATNAGAAAACACAGACATTTACATTACGATTCACAAAAGTAGCAAAATTACAGTTATGAAGTAGCAATGAAAATAATTTTGCTAGGTGGAGCNCAAGGAAACAGAAAACAGTCANTGTCAGTGGGCAAAATCAAAGAGAGATTCCAAGCCCAGCCCAGAGGGCGCCTANCAGTGGCCTCCCCAGTTGGTTGTAGTAAGGGGAGGGGAGTGAACTAATAACAACATGAGGAGCTGTATTAAAGGGTCATAGCATTAAGAGGCTGAGACCCACTGGACTAGAGGATCTCTGAAGGGTCTGTTTCACTGGGCACTAATCCAGTTCATAGACATGTGCCCACTTAACCCAGTACCTTCCGAAGAGGACTTCTCCTCCTATCATTATTGACTTGGGGGTGGGTACGATTTCAACATATTCCCAGGGGTGGAGATATGACACAGACATGAAGTTTGTAGCAGTTAAATATAAGGTTGCCTCTTTCAAACTGTCTGTTCTGTTCTTGGACAAAATAGAAAGGGCTTATTATTGTACCTCACGGACACGTTGCTTGATTACTCAGGCCAGGAGGAACTATCAGAAAATGTTCCCTTCCGTTCATATCACTGACACTCGATTGCTTGTTGTTTTTAAAACTGTTATTATTATCATTTGGGGACACAAATACCATGGCACATGTAGAGACTAGAGGACAATTTTGTNGAGTTGGTTCTTTCCTTCCACCTTTATGTGGGTTCTGGGGACCCAACACAAATTGTTGGACTTTAAAAGCAAGTGCTGAACAGTCTCTCAGGGCCTCGATTACTGTTTTAATAAGCAAAGTTTGCCTTTCTGAAAGACCTTCTGGCAGTGGGTGGTGACTTTTGCCTTCAGTGGGATCACAGGAACTGACCTGTGCCTTGGGTTCTAGGTAAACATATCATGTATACAATTTCCAATTCTTTTTCCTGCCTTATATAGGGAAATCTGGTCAGAGGGGGTATATGTAAATTTCAAACACTTGGAGTGAGTTTTTGTCTGTTTCACTTTACTTAGACTCTCAAGTCCTGNGAAAAGATTCTTCTGATTATTTCCAATATGAAAGATACTATAGGCAAATGCTGATTTAGACATTGGGAGTATAGCATTAGAACCATTATGTTCTGGCGGTAGGAAGGGTTACTAGGGGAACAAACAAACAAACATGGATGAGAAGGATGATAAGTGCTGTAACAGTAAAGCAAGAAAGGAAGATAGGGAGTGAGGGGGGTAGATGCTATTTTATGATTGGCAGAGATCCACTGGTAAAGTGACATTTGCAAAGGTCCCTAAAGATAGTGAAGGGAAGGGTATGTGCAATCTGGGGGAAAGCATAGAACAGCAAGGAAGTGAGGTGTCCTGAGGGATAAAAGCCTTTGTGGCTGGAAAGGCACAGGATGAAGCTACCCAACATTGACCTCTGAGCTCCACACACACATGTACCTGCCTGCACAAGCACCATACACTTGGAACAGTTATCCAACACGTACACACACACAAACATACACACACACACACACACACACACACACAAGAAAAACAATTCACTCATTTTCTCCATTTTAAGTTACGTCCCTCTTAGTCTCTAGTTGGAGATGTTGGGTACATGTTGGAAAATCAGATGTGGAGTTTAGACTAGTGGCCTGGCCTGAAGAGAAAAATTTATACTTTAGCAACATACAGATCTGTAGATATATTTTCAGGCAGGAGCCTACCTGAGATTCCTTTAATAAAAACAGATGGAATAGACGTTTGAAGATCGGCACATAGAACACACTAACATTGAGAGTTGGGGATATGAAGAAAATCNGTGAGAGAAGTGATCAAGGTGAGAGCGAACTCTGAATGACGTCAGCTCACACTGGCGGAGGAAGTGTGGTATTTGCTGATGACATGACAAATGGGACTGATGAAGGAAGTGAGACAAGAATTGGAGATTGATCGTGCTATTTAGCTGTGTGGAAGCTATTGTTGACCTTGACTGGTACAGNTCAGTAAAGTGATAACNTGAAAGTCTAGACGCAATGACTTAAGGAGGGAATATGGTGAGAGAAGAGGAGGCAGCATGTACAGAATCTTCTTCTTCTTGTTTGTTTACAGAAAGACACGACAAAACATTATCTGCAGGGTTATGCAGCATCAAAGAAATGTGGGTTTTTGATGTGAAGACCAAGGACTCCGCAGGGCTCAGGGATCTTGAACCCATGAGTCACCCATGAATGTGCTGAGACATGCTTTTGATTTTTTCCCCTACAAATACTGCCTGTAACTATCAAAAACGTGAATGCATTGCAGAACAGATCTATGGTCAGTGGTAGCAATCAATGTGAGTCTGTGCCACACAGTATTCCAGAAAAGACTTTCTACCATTGACTGTACTATTTGAGATGGTAGTATATAGCCTGCTCTGCTCTGGAATACATGGTTGGGAGTGCCAAGTGTTCTGGAATATCAGTGGAAACTATAGTTCAAAAGTTCAGAGATTGTCTTTGCAAAACAAATCTTAACTGGCACTTTTATAGTACCTGAAAAGGTAGTATAGTGACAACCTCCACACCACTAGTCCTCATGTTTTTTAAAAAGCCATAGTTGTGTGTGAACAAGTCATGTTAAGTTCCAGTACCTATTCTACACAGGCTAGTAGAAGACAAACTTTAATGATTGAACTTGAGTCATTTGTTTCTATATGACATCTCAAACAGGCACAGATTTTTCTGATGACTAGTACATGTTTATTCTTTTGATTTGATTATTTTCTTCTTTCCAAGTGACTTTATTACTGTAGTTGAAATTGCTAACGAACTATTTACTATTTAAAAAATTGAAAATAGGTTTCTAGTTTTAGTTTTTTCCAACTTTTTGTGAGCATAGTCTGCAGTCTAATTTTCACACACACACACAGAGGGGGAGAGGAGAGAGAGAGAGAGAGAGAGAGAGAGAGAGAGAGAGAGAGAGAGATCTCCTGCTACTTTTTTTGTTTGTTTTGTTTGGTTTATGGTCACAATTACCTCACATTTGTAGGGATCTGCCTCTGGCTGTCAGCACACACCTTACAGATTCCGACAAGCCACATGATTGGAAGCCAAACCAAAGAGTTGAAAGCAACTAGTGTGTGTGTGTGTGTGTGTGTGTGCCACAGAGAGCACGTGGAGGCCAGAGGACAACTTTTGAGTGCTGACTCTCTCCTTGGATCTCGTTGAGACAGGGTTTCTCTTGCTTATGCTACTGCACAAGCTTCTGTCTGCTTCCCATCTTTCCATAGGAATGCTGGGATTACAGATGTGCACCATCACATCTGGCTTTTTACATGGGCTCCAGGAATGGAACTCAGATAGCCAGATTTGTGTAACAAGAGCTTTTACCCACCAAGCCACCTCCCTGGCCCTGTCTTCTTCCTCTTCTTCCTGTTCCCCTACTTTATTTGTTTAGTTTTTAACTTATTTATTTGTGTTTGTATGTGTCAGTGCATGTGTTTGTGTGTGTGCACAACACCTAGTTTGTTATGTGGGTGCTGGTATCCCAACTCCCATCTTCATGACTGAGCAGAGAGTACTCTTGATTGCTGAGCCAGTTCTCCAGTTCCACTATTTTTAGTCTTGATAAGAATTTATTTAACAATTATGCTTTTATGCTTTGNGATTTTGTATTTTGTCTAGGAATTTTTTCCTATCTCATATAATGAGATAAAATTTTCCATGTATTTTATCACGACTTTCATATTTTAGCTTTTGTTTTAGGTATATGATCTTTTTTAACTAAACTGTATATATAATATAATATAATATAATATAATATAATATAATATAATTACTACCCCCTCAAAGAGTAGCCAGTTATTCTAGCTCCATTTGTAAGAAAGACTAATGAATTCTTCATTAGAGAAGGTTTGGATTGTCTTGTCAAATCGCTTGACCACACACTCTTAAATCTTGGCTTTTTTTCCTTTTTTTCCCCTCCATTCCATAACTTTTTTTTTCTTTTTATCGTCAGAGTCAATGTTATACCTAGATTCCATTAGTTTTTACTTACTGTCCTTCTCTGTCACACTTTACAGTTAGTCATCATGTACCCTTCAGGCTCCTTTTGGTTTTAANAGTACTTTTGTTTATTTCTGAGAAGTACTGGTCATNTATTGAATAGAATGTTTCTCGGTTCAGCTTTTTTTGTTGTTGTTGTTNGTATTCTAAGGGCAGTGCTGTGGTTTAGATATGGCGCTGAGTATGCTTCCTAAGGTCACCCAGGAGTACTGTTGGGAGATGGTAGAACCTCTAGGGAGTGGGAGATGACTAGGTCGTAGGAATGCTGGTCAAAGCAAGAGACCAACACTAGTCTCTCAGAGTGAGTTAATTCCCAAGGGTAAGTAGTTATAAAAAGAGAAAGATTGGCCCCTCAACTCCCCATCCAGCTTCTCACCTTACCATGTGACCTCACCTACTCTGCCTTGGGGACATCATCTACCATAAAGCCCTCGTTGGAGCTGAAATGGACGGTATCAACTGATCTCCAACTTGTGGCCTCCCAAACTGGAAGCTAAGCAAACAGCTTCATAGATACTCCGCTGTAGATACTGTGTGTGTTCCAGATAGTTTTATGTCAACTTGACATAAGCTAAAGTCATTTGAGGGGAAGGAACCTCAATTGAGAAGATGCCTTTATAAGATTGTAGGGCAAGTCTGTAGGACATTTTCTTAATTAGTGATTGATGGGGGAGGGCCCAGCTCCATTGTGGGATGCTGGTCCTAGGTTTTATAAGAAAGCAGGCTGAGCAAGCCAAGAGGAACAAGCCAGTAAGCAGCACTCCTTCCTCAGCTCCTGCCTCCAGGTTCCATCACTGCTTGAGTTTCCGTCTTGACTTCCTTCAGTGATATTACAGTGCGGGAATGTAAACCAAACAAATCCTTCCTTCCCCTTCAAAGTTGCTTTGGTCGTGATGTTTCGTCACAGCAAGAGAAACCCTGCTACGATGCTGTGAACAGAACATGACTACCCTGTAGCTTCTGCCACTGGCAGTTTTTGTTTGGTTTTCTTTGGCTTATGTTTCAGATTAGCTATCATTTGTAGGAATCTGCCTCTGCCTGTCAGCACACAACTGCCTGTTAGCATACACCTGGCAGATTCTGCTAGGCCACTGGAAAAAACATANGAGTTGACAGCAACTGTCTTGTGGTTCATGATGAGAGCTAGACAGCCCAAGGACTGAGGCTGTTTCTCCATTCTTTCCTCCCCACATTTACTCTCTGCCCTTTGAACACGAAGTGGCAATAACATCTTCTGGAACTTCCCCCTTAACATTCATTGGTTCCTCAAGTTTAGGACCTTGCTCTTTGACTTAATAGATAATCTCAGACTGGCTGCCAGCCATCATCTTGGAGCTTTTTGATTACTTAGTTTTGTTGTTTTCTGTGCAAGTTACATTGCAGGACAGCATATATTGCAACCCTTGGTTGTTTCTGATCGTTACACTCTGAATTCGAAACAGTTCTTGATTGCTTGTTCCCATGTTCCCAGTTATGTATTCAGAATGCACACTTTCTACATTAATGCTACTCTGTNTGTGATTTTAGGATGTTGAGATATCATCAATTTCTAAGTAATTTTCTTTGCAAACTTGGGAGATGGGAGGCAGAGCATTTCCAAGCCCACAACAAAGAACAGGATTCCTCTTACCCCATTGCTTTTATGCCAGAGTGTCTTGCTGCCTCTATTCCTGGTCAGGAAAATCTAGCATAAGTTTTCAAAGTTCTGCCTTACCAAGTGTGATGGTTTGAAAAAAATAGCCTCCAAAGGGANTGGCACTATTAGGATGTGTGGCATCATTGAAGTAGGTATGGCCTTGTGGGAGGAAGCATGTCACNGTGGCTTTGAGGTCTCTTTTGCTCAAGCTTCACTCAATNTGACACTCACTCCACTTCCTGTTGCCTGCAAGANGTAGGACTCTCAGCTACTATTCTAGCATCACATCTGCCTGCACGCTGCTCCCGCCATGCTCCCTGCTATGATGATAGTGCACTGAACCTCCGAGNTGTGAGTGAGCCACCCATATTNAATGTTTTCCTTTATAAGAGTTGCCGTGGTCATGNTGTCTCTTCANAGNAATAGAAACCCTAACTAAGACACCAGTATGAAGATTAATCCTCATTGCCAACTCGGCTGCATTTGGGATCATCAGGAGGCACACTTCTGCACAAGCATGTGCAGGTGTTTCTAGAGAGTTTTAACTGAGGAGAAGACCCACCCTAAATGTGAGTGGCATCATTTCATGAACTGCCTAAATAGAAAGGGGGAAGGAGAAAGCCTCCAGAGTAATNAGCATCCTATGGTGGTTTGAACGGGAATGTTCCCCATAGGCTAATATAGTTGAATGTTTGGTCCCAGTTGGTGGAACTGTTTGGGGAGGATTAGGGAGTGTGGCCTTGTTGGAGGAGGTGTGTCACTGCAGGGTGGGCTTTTGAAACCGGTTTTAAAAGCCCACACCATTCTCAGTTAGCTCTCTTTCTCTGACTCCTGCCTGTAGATCAGGATGTAAGCTCAATGCTATGGCTCCAGCACCATACCTGCCTGCCTGCTGCCATGCTCCCTGCCATGATGATCATGGACTCTAACCCTCTCTAACTGTGAGCCCTCAATTAAATCCTTTGATTAATAAGTTGCCTTGGTCATAATGTCTCTTCATAGCAATAGAAAAGTAACTCAGACAATTCTTTTCTCTCTGCTTCCTGCACCTGAGCCCAAACTCCCTCTGNCACCATGCCATCCCATCATGATGGACTGTGTTCCTCTGTACTGTGAGCCNCAAATAAAACTTCCTTCAGGTGATTTTTGCCAGATATTTGGTCACAATGAAAAAGCAATCAATACACTAGGCAACAAATTTTTGCATTGAAATATGAATCATTGCCACCCCCAAATTTCTCTTTAATGTTGCCTAAAGAAGGGTTTATAAATATCGGGATACATACATATAGGATAANCTATATAATAACAAGGCAAGACAAGGTGCTTAGAACATAGAGAAAAGATNAAATCTAATTGCTTTATAAAAAACATTTTAAAGTGTGTGTATATATAATGGGGGGCACATATGCATGTCATAGTATGAGTGTGGAGGTAGAGGACAACCCACAGGAGTTGGGTCTCTTCTTCC
>LZPO01017399.1:93820-127999 GCA_001675575.1 Neotoma lepida
AAAAAAAAAAAAATGCCATTGGCTTTAAGATGGACCTTGATTTCAGAGATGTTAAAAATATGGGGGAAATACATTCTGACAATTGATGGTTTGAGTCTATGAATTTCCTTCTTAAAGGCTTTTGTCATTATTGTCTCATATCCTAGCATGGTCTCTTTACTTGTGTGTAGCTGAGGATGGTCATGAACTCCTGATCTGCCTCCATCTTTAGTGCTGGGATTTCAGGTGCTTGTCACCGTGGTTGCCTCTAGTTGGCATAAATGGTGGTGTCTGCCTTGGCCTAATGAAAACTTAAAAGATTAGCAAATTCTCCAACTGCTTTGGGCAAGAAAGTATAAAAATATCCTAAACAACTACAGGCTTGTGAATGACATGTATCCAATATTAAACTGAGCCTCCTTCCTTTCCTTGCAGGTCACGGTTGGGCTGCCAAGTCTGTCTGACCAAGGCTATGGATAATATGACCGTTCGTGTGCCTGAGGCAGTGGCNGATGTCAGACAGTCTGTTGACATGAGCAAGAANTCCTAAGATACAATAAAAAATATTTTATGAAAATTTTACCTATTTTTATAATTATTTCTCAGTATAATTAAATGATTACATGACAGAATGTTTTTCTCACTGNGAGTAGCTGTGCTGTCTTAATTCAGTTTGTAGTCCTGAAAGTCTGCTGTTTTTGTTTTGATCAAATTATTAAATTATCAGTTTAATTTTAGAAGAGAGCTGATAACAATAAACTCCTTACACATTTTACCGTGAGTGTGTCAGTGATTTTAGCAAAACATTACTGTGTAATCTTACGTCTGCTTTTTTAAGAGGTAAGTTTAAAAAGAGTGTCATTGGGGCTAGAAAGTTAGAGCAGCAGTTCAGAGCACTGGCTGCTCTTCCAGAAGACCCAGTTCAATTCCTAAACCCACATGGCCACTCATAATGGTTTGTAACTCTACTTCTAGCCTCCACAGACACTACATGCATTTGGTATATAGGTGTATGATCAGGTAAAATATTCACACACATGAAATAAAAATTTCAAGAAACAATTTTTTAAAAGCTGCTCATTATTCTTGTTTCATGTAGACAGTAGGTCTCCAGCTAACATGGCTTGACCAGTGTAACCAGAGAATCTGTGCTTCTGGCTGTCAGTTTTTTGTCAGACTGAAACTGGAGAAATTATGAAAATCTTGACTGAGCTTGGCAGAGCTGTGTTACAGAGGACATCATGTGACTTCTCAAACAGCACAGACACAAGACTATCCAAAATTGTCTGTGATTGACGTGGCCCACTGGAACCACTGCAACTGGTTCTTTACTTCATGATAATGGTATTTCTGTATCATTAGTCTTAAAAAACTTCTGTTCCTGTTGTCCACCTGGTACAAGGACATATTCAGAAACTCCACTTAGGGATAAAAGGGGTGAGGAGAGTTAACCCTATTCAGGGGAAATCTTGATCCATTCTTGGAATTCTTTAGNGTGCCTTAACTCATGACTAATTTCTTCCTCCTTAAAGTTTGCCTGTAATACACTGTCTCAAGTCCTATGCTACCCATCTCAGAAGCCTCCATTCACCTTTTGGTGTGTCCTTTTGTACTACAATAAAANTTTTCCTCAGTTCTTACTTTGTCTTGTCTTAAATTCTTTCTTTGATGGTGGAAAGAACCTGGAAATACTGGGAAGATGCCTCAGTCTGCTCTGTCTTGAGAACCAACTCCTCAGCCTTCNTCCACAGGCAGTATTATGTATGGCAGTATTGAAATGTGTGTGTGTGTGGAAAAGGTACTCACTTGCTGAGCGCAACATTAATTTCAAAGACAATAAAACCTTATACATAAGTATTTGAAAATTTTGACTCAGAAGTATAATCTGAACATAGATGTAATAACACTGATAGAGAAATGTGGTGTCTGCTGACTAAGCTAGAGGAATACTCGGAATTGGATGTCGTCATTCTCTGTTCTAAGAGGAGTACTCTATCTGTGTAGTCTTTTGAAAGTAATGTTGTGCAAATTATTTCCATTCCACAGAATGGAAATCTAATGAATTACTTCTGTCTCCTCAGTCATACCATATGATCAGGGTGCTGTGTTGCATGGCCCNGGGGACACCGTCCTGTCTGTCCTTGGGCACAATCTGCTCAACAGTGTGCAACAGTCCCAGAAACTAGTNTATATTTTCAGCACACTGATAAGTGGTTGTGTATGGAAGATGTTTGCCTCCCTATATAAACCAAAAATAAATTCTTCAGTGTTCACAAAGTGAACAGAGTGTGTTCTCGAATCAGACATGCTGCCATTGTACTCTGAGGCCACATTGTGCTTTTTGTAGTTAAACAACTAATTTTGGAGAAAAACAGTAAAGGTAAAAGGCTGTGTGAGGGGGGAAGCACAAGCATAGTTCACTTTGAGTACCTCACTGCAGTTTGTTCATTTGTATAAATATGGATCAAGTGTAAAACTTGAGCATTGTGTTANTCGGTGTAAACTGACAGATGAAAAGATAGGACATTTCTCATGCCTCCCCACATGGTTCAGGGATTTAACAATGGAAAAGGGGCAGAAAGACTGTGAGAGCCCGAGGTGTAGGCGTTAGTAGCAAACAGCTGTTGCACATGTGAACCTACAGAAGCTGTGACTTGTTGCACAAGATTAAGCTAGCTGAAATCTCAGCATGCATGAGGTAAGGGGGCATTATGAAGTCTCACTTCTAACCGAAGTTATTGGCAATTGATGGCTACTGGGGAGGGAAAATCAGTTTCCCCAGGGATGTAGTCCTTGAGAGGCTACCACACTTNGGTAGATGGTCCCACAACCATGCACATGCAGGCAACACCAAGTGGATTTTGGCTTTTAAAAAACATTATTTTATGTGTATGGGTGTGTGTTTGCATGTAGGTCTGTGCACCATATGCACATAGTGTCCATGAAAGGCAGAAGAGGGAGTTGGATCCCTGGAATNGGAGTTAGAACTGTGAGNCACCACATGGATACTGGGGGTCAAACCAGGGTCCTTTGCAAGAGCAGCCAGTGCTCCTAACCACTGAGCCACCTCTCTAGCCTCGGACTCAGTGGGTTTTGAAAGAAGAGCAAGTGAAGTTGGGAAGAAAAAGTAGTAGAAGAGATAGGGAATTTATTGAAGGGAAGAGAATGGGGAGTGGGTTTGATTAATACACATACATGTATGAAATTCACCGAGAACAGGAAAAAAGGATGTCCAAGGGTAAGAATTCCCCCAAGGAGGGCAAAAAGACGAAAGATACGATGTATATATGCACACATGAGTTCCTTGAACCAAACCGATCAATTTGCCAAATGTTTTTTGTTTTTTATTTATTTTTTAAGTTAATGTGTAAATAGAGACTAGGAAGATCTGAAGCATCTTGTGTTTGTTTACTGCTTAATGGCTGGAATCCCTGTTATATGGAGCATGCTGTACTTTGAAAGTTCTTCAAAGCAATTTGTTAATTAGCATTAGCATTCTTGCTCTACACAGATCACCTAAACTCACCTTTCCAGAGCGTTTATAGCTGATACACATCATGGTCTGAAGNACCTCAAATTTCAAATTATAAAAGTTCAAATCAAAGCCGGGCGGTGGTGGCACATGCCTTTAATCCCAGCACTTGGGAGGCAGAGGCAGGTGAATCTCTGTGAGTTCGAGGCCAGCCTAGTCTACAGAGTGAGTTCCAGGAAAGGCGCAAAGCTACACAGAGAAACCCTGTCTCGACAAACCAAAAAAAAAAAAAAAAAAAAAAAAAAAATTCAAATCAATAATGTGTACCTGGATGCAGCCTATCTTATTAGATGGAGGATATTGAATAGTTGGTTTATCAGTCTCTATTTGAAGCATGTGCATTCTAGGTATTACTGTATTGGTTTCTCTATCGGGATAAACAAGTTATCCCAAAAGCTCAATGTTGTCAAACAATTATCTTTTGTTTGTTCTGACAGCCCCTGCGAGTCAGGGATGTAGATGGCAAGGAGTGAGATGGTGTGTCTACTACCCTGTGTCTGGAGTCCACTCTCTGGGTGGAAAGTTGAGGTGCTGTTTGCCTAGTTTGCCTTTCTGTTGCTGTAATAAAACATTGACCAAAAGCGACTTGGGAAGGGAAAGGTCTATTTTATCTTGCATTTTATTTTCCATCATGGGGAAAGCGTAGGCAGGAAGTCAAGACAGGAACCTGGAGGCAGGAATTGAAGTAGAGACCACGGAGGGTCTGCTTACTAGTTTGTTCAGCTCTCTCTCTTATGCAGCCCAGGTGCATCTGCCCAAGCATGACACTGTTTACAGTGGGCTAGGCCTTCCTACATCAATTAGCAGTTAGGAAAATGCCCCCATCCATATATACCCACAGGCCAATCTGATGAAAGCAGTTCCTCAATTGACTTTCTGTTGCTCCAGGTGACTCAAGTTCATCTGCAGGCTTAGCCCTGCAAACTGGGTGACTGGCAGGGTTAGCCAGGGCTTTTGGCTGGAACACCTACAGTGTGGCCTGGCTTCCTTACAAAGTGGTGACTGAGTTCTAAGGCCAGGCACACTGCAAATGGCGCACACGGCAGGCAAGAGATACTGGACTTTGAAGCAAACAGCATCCTAAGCTTTTTAAGAGAAACTACTTGTTCATTTTGCATTATACTCTGAAATACCTTGTGTTGACTGTATTATGATGGTTTGTTTCTTTAACTCATACCATTTTCCCTTGCCTAGTATTGATTGAAAGGGAGCAACAATGGATTCCCTTTGAATTCTGTTCAAGGCTGGTTTCCTTTCCTTAGTAATTTTGCATCTTCAGACAAGCATCTTCCTTCCTTTGGTGGTGTACTCTATAATTGTTGGCTATGTGCTAATGCTTAATATTATATTTGGATTTCATGATAAACTCACAACCTGCAATTATATAAGTGCTTTAGAACCACTCCGTGGTGTTTTTTTTTTTTTAAAGAAAACTAGGAATTTCTGAAACCTTTTGCCAACGTTAACTGTGAACACACTCTTATTTTGTCTTAAAGGACGGCTTCCGTGTTTTCCTGGTGGCAATGTTAAGTATCACATGGTGGTCCACGTGGCCAATGTAGTGGTCATCCCCCATTTCACTTGAAACATTTTCTAAGTGAGACATGGACTGTGTTGTCCTATCTTTTTTCCTTTTTGCTACTCTTCATAATGGCTCTCCTTAAGCTGCCTGGAATTCTGTGGGAAACCACATTTTGGAATGGAGTTTGTACACATGACTTCCTTGTTTATGGGATAACTTACTGGGCTGTAAAACTCAGGAATGATGTGCTGTGTGTTCACTCCTGAAAATAGTGTGTGAAATTAAGTGTAGACCACAGTGAGACATAAAGGCTGGGTTTCCTGTTGGAGAAATATCAACGACTAGAAATATGATCTTGGCAAAGAAGTAGCAAGGATTCCTCCATGTGTCAGCATGTCATGTATCACATTATCTTTATCAAATTTCCTTCTGTTTATAATATTCTGGATACTGAAATTTAGATAACCACCTGGCAAGAGGAAGGCATGGTCACTAGCAGACAAACCCATGGGTAGAACAGGACTGAAATGGGGAGGGCTTTTTATTTTTTGGTTTATCAGGACAGGATTTCTCTGTGTAACAGTTCTGGCTGTCCTGGAACTTGCTTTGTAGACCAAGCTAGCCTCAAACTCACAGAGGTCCACCTGCCTCTGCCTCCTAAGTGCTGGGATTAAAGGTGTGCGCCACCACCGCCTGGCCAGAAGATACATGTGCTGGCAGCAGCGAAATGTCTCATAGGCTTCTCAGTTGCCTTTCCTGTCTCAGATTATTTGCTTATCTCATAAAGTAGTATTTTCATTCTAATGCTCCTTGTTGGCTGTTTCTGAAAGTATGTCTCCCAGTGTTCAGAGTTAATCCTTCGTACAACAGTGTGCAGTTTTTCTTTGTTAGTTTGGTATTTGGAGATAGGGTCTCCCTGGCTGGCCTGGAACTCACCATGTAGATGAGGCTGCCTGGAACTTCCAATTCTACAGTGCTAGGGTCGTAGGCACCCACTACTCTGCCTGGTGCACTAGTGTTGAGAGAGCCATTGAGATGTTAGGTTCTGCTGTCATGAGTGGGTTAATGACTTGAGTGTGGCAATGGGTCCCTCACACAAGGCTATGTTCTAGCTCCTTCCCTTCTCTCACCTTCCTTTACTCTTTTGGACCCTTGGCTTGGACTTACTGACCCCTAGAACCATGAGCCTAATAAATATCTGATGACTATAAATTCCCCACTCTGAGGAATTGTTCCAACAGTTCANAGTGTGCAGGCAGCAGTGTGTAGCACTCACCTGTGTGTAGCACTCACCTGTACACCACTAGACGTTCCCACTAGACAGTCATGTGGAGCATTTACTGTGTCTACCTTGTGGCACGTAGTTGAAACACTGCCTTTTAATTACATCAGCATTTTCTCTGACAGATTTAACACTTGTTCTTTTTGAGAATGAGCACTGTGTTGTGTTCACTTTGGTAACTGCATTGTCTATCATGGTACATAGCCACAGTACCTATGTAACTAGTGTCTGAGTTAACCAGAACCTGTAAGGAACTTGCTTCTAATCCTTTGGCTCTGTGGGAGTCACCTATTACAGACAGGACATAAGCTAAATGTAGGGTAATATATGGAGCCTGCAGCCTAACTTAGTAGGAGTCAGGATACATAGCAACGTTTTCTTGATAAATCAGACAATGTGTGCAACTCTTCAACTTGTGTTTTTCTTCTCTTCATGTGTATGTGTGTTTGTATGAGTTCACATATGTCTGAGTTCATGTGAGTATGTATGCACACATTCATGCACCTGTGTGTATGTATGTATGTATGTATGTATGTATGTGTGAGTGTAGGCCTGAGGATGTGTGTCAGGAATCTTCTTTGATTGCACTTCCACCTTATTCTTAGATGCTGGGGCGATATTAAACCCAGAGCTTGCCAATATGGCTAGTCTTTCTATCTGGCTTGCTTTGGNGTTCCTGGCCTTTCACTTCCAAGGTTACACTTATAGGCAGACTGCCATGTCCACTTGGTGCTAACATGGGCTCTGGGGTCCNCACTCCAGTTTTCTTGTCTTCAGGGTAACCTCTAACTCTTGTATGAATAATCCTGATGTGTGTCCCTCTGCTGGCTTTGATCTTACAGGTCAGCATTTCTAGACTGATACTTGTTCCACAGACTCTAGTCTGCTTGAGTCTAGTGATAAAGTCATGACCTTGGCTTGAGATGTGGGCTCCTCCATCTCCTGAAAGTGTCTGACATCATGTTTTTTTGTTGCTGTTGTTCCATTTTTTTCTTTTATTGAAAATAGATTCTTCTCTCATGCAATATACCTGATCGTAGTTTCCTGTCTCTGTATTCCTCCCAGTTCATCCTCCCCACCCCCCCATCTATTCCCTCTCCATCTCTCACTAGGAAAGAATGATAGGCTTCCAAGAGATAACTTCCAAAACATATCAAAACAAAATATAATAAGATGAAGCAAAAACCATCATGTCAAATTTGAACACAGCAATCCAACAGGAGGAAAAGAGTCCCAAGAGCAGGCAAGAGTCAGAGACCCACTTGTTCTCACAGTCAGGAATTCCATAAAATACTACGATAATAGCTATAATATCTGCTCAGAGGACCTGGTGTAGACCGGTGCTTGCTTCTTCAGTCTCTGTGATCTCATATGTGCCTTGCTTAGTTGATTAGGCCTTGTTCTCCTGCTGTCCTTGATCCTCTCTGGCTCTTAGTCTTTCCACCTCCTCTTCTGAGGATTTCCCTAGGCTCTGAGGGGAGGGATTTGATGGAGATCTCCAATTTAGATTTTCTCTCTGCACAATGTCTGGATGTAGGTCTCTGTATCTGTTCTCATCTACTGCCAGAGAAGCCTCTTTGATGATGCCTGGATAAGGCACTGAGCTATTAGTAGAACAGAATATCATTAGGAATCATTTTATTAAATTTTTTTGATCCATAATGTTTGGTTTTACCCCAGGTCTCTGAGCTATCTAGTCTCTGGTTCTTGGTTACCCAAGTAGTGCCAGACATGGGTTCTGTCTCCTGGATTAAAGTCAAATTGACATTGATTGGCTACTCCTGTAGGAGAATATCATTTTAAGGTGTGTTACTTTTGTTTATGTTGTATTTGTTTAATTCTGTGAAGCTGTGTTACTGCGCCTGTCTAAAACACCTGGTGGTCTAATAAAGAGCTCAATTGTCAATAGCAAGGCAGGAGAAAGAATAGGTGGGGCAGGCAAACAGGAGATATAGAAGGAGAAATCTGGGAGGAGAGAGAGCTAGGAGCCAGAGAAGGAGGAGGATATCAGGGGCCAGCCACCCAGCTACACAGCAAGCCATGGAGTAAGAGTAAGATTTANAAAAGTAAGAAAATGAGAAATGCCCAGAGGCAAAAGGTAGACAGGATAATTTAAGTTAAGAAAAGCNGGCTAGAAACTAAGCCAGACTAAGGCTGGGCATTCATAATTAAGACTAAGCCTCCATGTGTGATTTATTTGGGAGCTGGGGGCAGGCCCCCAAAAGAATAAAATACCAACAACAACATTCNTATTTAATCAAACACATCTTTCCATCATTAAACAAATGTTCCAAAGCATAAACAAAAGTAACACACCATAAAATAATATTCTACAACATACTCCCACAAGTTCTGTGCTACTATTGCCCTAGCATATTTTGCAGGCAGGACAGATTGTAGGTCAAAGGGTGGCTGGGTTGGTGTCCAGGTTTCTCTTTTGGTAGCTTGCAGAGTACCATTCCACACCAAAGAGACTAGAACTTGAGGGTGAAGGCTCCATGTAGGCACCAGTTCAACTTCTCCATGTTCAATGAGCTGTGTGGATGTTGTCATGGCAATGGGGCCCTATTATCAGTTTGTGGAGAGCANTCCTTTGTCTTAGATTCAGCCTGGACTGTTTGGAGATTCCCATAGGACCTCCTTGGCCAACAACTCAATTAAATGNAACCCAGTCCCACCATTGGAAGCCTTGTCTGGCTTCAAAAGATGGCCAATTGAGACTCCTTATCCCAATTACTAGGAGTCCTCATTAGGATCACTTTCATAGATTACAGGAAGTTTGCTCTGCACTAGGTTTCCACATTACCCCTCAAGTGCCCCCCTCAATTCCAGCTGTCTCTCCCTATACTCTCTCCCTCCATTCCACACCCCCGCCACCTGATCCCTCTCACTCCAGTCCCCACCTTCCCCTAATCCACCCCTAAAATCTATTTCCCCTCCCAGGGAGATCTATGCATTTTCCCACCCCCAGACCTGTAGTAGGAAGGTTTCTCCAGTCCCGCCTGGCCGGTGGTTTGTAGCCACTTATAAAATAATCACTCAGAGGCTTAATATTATTTACAAACTGTATGGTCTACAGCAGGCCTCTTGCTAGCTAGCTCTGATATCTTAAATTAACCCATTTCTATTAATCTATGTTTTGCCACATATTCCATGGCTTACCAGTCTGCTGGCATGTTGTTCCTTGGGCAGCAGGCTGGNGTCTCCCCAGACTCCACCTATCTCTTTCCTGTCTCCTTGGATTTCCTGCCTGCCTCTAAGCTGCCTTGCNATAGGCCAAAGCAGCTTGTTTATTAACCAATGGGAACAACATATATTCACAGCATACAGAAAGACATCCCCCAGCACAGACACTTTCTCTTTACCTAACCTCTCTGGGTCTACGGACTGTAGCTTGGTTATCATTTACTTAATGGCCAACATCCACTTATAAGTGAATATTTACCATATTTGTCTTTCTTATTCTGGGTTACCTCACTCAGGATGATTTTTTTTCTAGTTCCACTCATTTGCCTGCAAATTTCATGATGTCATTTTTTTTTCTAACAGCTGAGTAATACTCCAGTGTGTAAATGTACCACATTTTCTTCATCCAGTCTTCTGTTGAGGAACATCTAGAACTTCAANTACTATAATGAATAGATAGGGAGAGAGTGGACAACTTTGTCTTGTTCCTAATTTTAGTGGAATTGCTTTGAGTTTCTCTCCAATTAATTTAATATTGGCTATAGGTTTTCTGTAAATTGTCCTTATTATGTTTAAGTATGTACCTTGTATCCCTAGTCTCTTCAGGCTTTTATCATAAAGGGATATTGGATTTTTTGAGAGGCTTTTTTGGCATCTAATGAGATGATCGTGTGGATTTTGTCTTTCAATTTGTTTATATGATGGATTACATTGACTGAGTTTTGTATGTTGACTCACCATCCCTGCATCTCAGGGATGAATACTTGATCATGATGGATGACCTTTTTGATGTAGTCTTAGATTTTGTTTGCAAGTATTTTTTGTTTGTTTGTTTGTTTGTTTTTCAAGACAAGGTTTCTCTGTGTAGCTTTGCTCCTTTCCTGGAACTCACTTGGTAGCCTGGGCTGGGCTCGAACTCACAGAGATCCACCTGCCTCTGCCTCCCAAGTGCTGGGATTAAAGGCGTGTGCCACCACCGCCCGGCTGTTTGCAAGTATTTTATTTAGTATTTTTGCATCTATGTTCATGTGGAGACCCACAGAGGTTTCCTAGTAAGAGCTGAGCTTGCTTTACCCAGCAGGGCTGTGTAAGGGGATGATTGGACCATGGGCATGTTTACCAGGTGTTTGGAAGGGTCTACACTTGGCTGTGCTGTATACTTTGATCTAGCAAGGGGGAGGTCTTTTGCCCCACCCCACCCCTTGGCATTGTTATAAAAAGCCCTTTTGAAGAGACAGAAGGGGCTGGTGGATTTTGATTCAAGTCCTCCCGAAGATATCTTGTGTTTCTCTCTGTCTCTTTTCTACTATCTTTCTATCTAAAAGTTTCTTATTCTTCTCTCCTCCTCATAGAAACTCTTTAAAAGGTAGGAGCTGGCCTCCCACATGTTCATAAGGGAAATTGGTCTATAATTTTCTTCTTTGTTGAGTCTTTATGTGATTTTTGTATCAGGGTAACAGTGACCTCATAAAATGAATTAGGCAATGTTCCCTCTGCTTCTATTTTGTGGAATAATTTGAGGAGTATTGATATTAACTCTTATTTGAAAATCTGATAGAATTCTGCACTAAAACCACCTGGCCCTGGGCTTTTTTTGTTNGGAGACTTTAATGACTGCTTCTATGTCATTAGGGGTTATATGTCTATTTAAATTGTTTATCTGATCTTGATTTAACTTGGTAAGTAGTACCTATGGAGAAAATTATCCATTCCTTTTAGATTTTCCAATTTANTGGAGTACAGGTTTTAAAGTATGTCCTTATGATCCTCTGGATTTCCTCAGTGTCCATTGTTATATCCCCCTTTTTGTTTCTGATTTTGTTAATTTGTATATTCTCTCTCTGCCTTTTAGTTAGTTTGGATTAGGGTTTGTCTATCTTATTGATTGTCTCCAAGAACCAACTCTTGGTTTCATTGATTCTCTGTATTGTTCTCTTTGTTTCTATNTTATTGATTTCAGTCCTCAGTTTGATTATTTCTTGCCATCTACTCCTCTTGGGTGTGCTTACTTCTTTTTGTTCTAGAGCTTTCAGGTGTGCTGTTAAGTCACTAATATGAGAGCTCTCCATTTTTTTTTTTAAATGTGAGCACTACTTAGTGCTATTAACTTTCCCCTTAGCACCACTTTCATTGTGTCCCTTAAGTTTGGGTATGTTGTGTATACATTTTCATTGAATTTTAGGAAGTCTTTAATTTTTTAATTTATTTCTGTCTAGATCCATTTTTCAATCAGTAGAGAGTTGTTTAGTTTCCATGAGTTTATAAACTTTCTGTTGTTGATATCCAGCTTTAATCTGTGATGGTCTGATAGGATGGAAGGAGTTATTCAATTTTCTTGTACCTGTTGAGACTTGCTTTATGTCCAAGTATATGGTCAATTTTGGAGAAAGTTCTGTGAGGTGCTGAGATGGTATATTCTTTTGTGTTTGGGTTAAATGTTCTGTAAATATCAGTTGGGTCCATTTGGTTTATAACATCTGTTAGTTGCAGTATTTCTCTGTTCTGTTTTTGTTTAGATGACCTTTCCATTGGTGAGACTGGGGTATTGAAATCTCCCACTATCAGTGTGTGTGGGTCAACATGTGACTTAAGCTGTAGTAGTGTTTCTTTTATAAACTTGGGTGCTCTTGTGTTTGGGGCATAGATGTTAAGAATTGAAATGTTATCTTGGTGGATTTTTCCTTTGAGTGTGTACTGTCCTTCCTCATCTCTTTTGATTAGTTTTGATTTGAAGTCTATTTTGTTAGACATTAAAATGACTACACTAGCTTTCTTCTGAGATCCATTTGCTTGGAATATCTTTTTCCAACTCTTTACCCTGAGGTAATGTTTATTCTTGATGTTGAGGTGTGTTTCTTGGATGCAGCAGAAGGATGGATCGTGTTTTCCTGTCCATTTGTTAATCTGTGTCTTTTTATTGGGGAGTTGAGAACATTGATTTTGAGAGATATCAATGACCAATGATTGTTGATTCCTGTTATTTTGTTATCATTGTTGTTGGTGGTGCTGGGGTGTGTGTGTGTGTTTCCCTTCTTTTGGTTTTTCTGGTATAAGATTATTTCCTGTGTTTTTCATGGGTGTAGTTAACCTCCTTAGTTTGGAGGTTTCTTCTAACACCTTCTGGATAGCTGGATTTGTGGATAGATATTGTTTAAATTTGACTTTATCATGGAATANCTTATTTTCTCTATCTATGGTGATTGAAAATTTTGCTGGGTATAGTAGTTTGGGCTGGCATCTGTGGTCTTTTAGAGTCTGAAGCACATCTCTCCAGACCCTTCTGGCTTTTAGAGTCTCTGTTGAGAAGTCAGGTGTAATTCTAAGAGGTCTGTCTTTGTATGTTACTTGATCCCTTTCCTTTGAAGCTTTTAATATTCTTTCTTTGTTTTGTACATTTAGTGTTTTGATTATTATATGGTGAGGGGACTTTCTTTTCTGGTCCCATCTATTTGGTGTTCTGTAAGCTTCTTGTACCTTTATAGACAGCTCCTTCTTTAGGTTAGGAAATTCTCTTCTACAATTTTGTTGAAGAATTTTTCAGGGCCTTTGAGCTGGTTTTCTTCTCCTTTTTCCATACATGTCATTCTTAGGTTTGATCTTTTCATAGTGTCCCAGATTTCTTGGATGTTTTGTGTCAGGAGTTTTTTGGATTTAACATTTCTTTGACTGATGTATCTATTTCATCTGTCATATCTTCAACACCTGAGATTCTTCTCTTTCATCTCTTGAATTCTGTTGGCTTGCTTGCTGCTGTAGTTCCTGTTCAAATTCCTGAATTTTTCATTTCCACATTCCATCTGTTTGTGTTTTGTTCATTTTTTATTCATTTCCTTCAACTGTTTGTGTTTTCTTGGATTTATTTAAGAGATTCATTCATCTCCTTCAATTTCTTTGTTTGTGTTTTCCAGGATTTCTTTAAGGGATTTATTTATTTCCTCTATAAGGAACTCTACCATCTTCATATAAGGTCTTTAAGGTTTTATGGTATTTTTTTTGTGCTTCAGCTATGTTGGAATATTCAGGGCCTGCTGTGGTAGGATAGCTGGGTTCTGGTGGTGACATATTGCCTTGGCTGTTGTTGATTGTGTTCTTAAAGTAGCATGTAGGCATCTGGGTTTGGGGTGATTACAGGTCTAGGTGCTGTTTTCTGGATTTGTCTTTGATGGGTGGGTATTTTGTTCCTAGGTTTCTGTTTCCTCTCTGGATTTTTGGAGCCTCTGATGGCTTTGTATTGTTAGTTTTCCTGGCCTGCTCAGCTGGTGTGCTCATAGGGAATCCCTGATGGTTTTGGAGGCTGGGATACCGGGATGAGTTGGGGAAAGGAAGGTTGGAGGAGAAGGTCATTGTGATCTTTTGGGGATGGGGTCAGAAAGAGAAACCACAGTAGGTTTCCTGCTACAGAGACGAGTAGACTGGGGGAATTTGATTTGATGGAGCAGAAGGAGAGGTGTAGGTCTGCCTTCAGCCTACTTGTTGCTGTGGGAGGAGAGACCCCTGGGTTAACAGGGGGTACCTGCTGGAGTTGAGGTCTGGGACAAAGCAACAAGTTGGGGGAGAGGAAGGTTAGAAGGAAAGGATCTGTGGGATCCACAGGAGATGGGGGCAGGGAAGGATCTGTGGGATCCACAGGAGATGGGGGCAGGGAAGGATCTGTGGAGGTGATTGGGGATGCAGGTAGCTAGCATGCATGCGCCCCAGCACCGTTAGAGATGGGGGCAGGGAGCAGGGGAGGTTGAGGAGGGAGTTCTGCTGTAGAGCAGAGACTGAGACTGAGGGATTGGATTTGGGGAAGCAGAGAGGAGAAGGTCTGAGGGCAGTCTACCTGGCTTTCTGGTAGGTGTGGCCTGTGGTTTAGCAGGGGTGCCTGCTGGAGTTGGGGGCTGGGAGAGGAGGAAGGGAAGTTAGGAGGGGATGGTCTGTGGGATCTACAGGACATATGGGCAGAGCGGAAGGGAGGCTGCCTCTGGTGTTCTGTTGTAGCACTGGGGACAAGACTGAGGGATTGGGTCTGGAGGAACAGAGAGAGAGAGTAGAATATCTGTGGGCCAGAGCTTGCTTTCTTAAGCAAGGGAATTCTTGGGTTCAACAGGTTTTTGAAGAGCATTTTATTCTTTTTAAATTGTAGCATTTCAACTCTAGTTCTGATAAGTACTAGCTATGTGATCTTGAGCAAAGTACTTACTGTCTTAGGGTTGTCAGTGTTAATTAGTGCTTATTTCCTGGCATATACTTACTATCAATTACTTTGCAATATCTGGAAAAATCTCTACCTAGGTTTGTATCTATCCATCTTTGGAAGTTCACATTACAAGTCATGATGCTCTTGTAGTGTTTCTTTCCAGGTTTCATTAGGAAAGGAACTCTGAGCCTGATGTGCTAGCTCACACCTATAATTCCAGCACTCAAGAAGCTGAAGTGGAAGGATTGCTTTGAGTTTAAGGCCAGCTTCACAATAAGTTCAAGGACAGCTTGTGCTAAATAATTAGATGCTGTCTCATGTTTGTTTGTGTTTTTTCTTACTTGAAATTTTGAAGACTAGGAGGTTGGATATAAGATGCTGAGGGGACTTTCTTGTTCAGTCCCCTTGTGAAAAACAACAGGAACAAGAATTTTTGAAGAATACTCATTTATGAAGAAGCAATTCAGATGCCTCAAGGTAATTTATTAATTTGTTTTGGATTTTGCTTTTGTTCCTCCTTTGTTTTTACTTTTGTTAAAATAAAAATCACTAAAAACGTATCTGATGGAAATGCTATCCAATTTGAGGAATAAATGATACAATTACCTGTTAATTTCAATAAGTAATAAGTAATAAATAATGGCATAGTATAATTTGAGGTAATGCAAGTGTTCAAATCTTTTTCTCCATCGAATATGCAACTACATAGAGATATATAGGTAAGACAAATATTTATTTATAACTTTTTTCAAATCTATAGAATTGCAATACTTTAAATTTTTAAATTTAGGTTATTTTTACATACATGAGTGTTTTCTCTGCATGTATGTCTACATCTGTATACCATGTGTGTGCATGTGAGCCTAGTGCTGGAAGAGGGCACTGAATCTACAGACAGTTGTGAGCCTCTTGATATGAGTGGTGAAAATCGAACCCAAGTCCTCTGCCAGAGCAGCCAGTGCTCTTAACTACTGAGCCATTTTCCTAACTCGCAATTGTATCTTATGTAAGTGCAACAAATGTCCATTTTAAGTTCCCTGTGAAATTATTTTAAGTTCTCTGTGAAATTATATCATGTTTCTCCCTTTCTGTGCTCTTGCTGGGCCAACCTGTCTAGTCAGAGAGTCTATAAAGTATGCCTGCTTTCTGGCATGAAATACTCCCTAAGCTAATGGTTATTCTAGTTGTCATCTTCTCAGATCCAACAGGTAGAAACCTCTGTGCTCAGAGTGTTTTTTTTTTAACAGTAAGCTACTGTCACTTATCTCACACAGTGCTTCCTTTCTCCCTCTCCTTCCTTCACACACACACACATACACACACACACACACATGCATGCACACACAAAGACACCCTGCAGGGCAACAAAGGCTTCCTTTGGAACCCTTATACTAAATTTAAGTTGTGTTGCTAGTCTCAGCTTCCCTGTGTTCCTTTATTCAGATTAAAAGCCCCTTGGTGAGATGACTTTCAAATGGTACTTGAAATGCAGGGTTCAGAGTGCCATGCCTTTAAAGATTAAAATTCATCAACTCAGCTGTGGATTTGTACTTGTTGACCATCTGTGGCAACAGTCTCTGCCTCTAGTTATTTCAAAGGCAGGGCATCCCTGCCCTAGTGATTGTAACATTGAGCCTCAGTAGACCTCCATTTGAGGGTTTTCTTTAGAGAGTATGTGACTATGAAGTACTGACAAGCTCAGGGCCCCAGCTTCCACATCTTGTTATGAGGAAAACCCAGCTGATTTCTACAGGATCGTCTCATTTCTTCCTACTATTCTAAAAGATAATTTGCATTTCTACTCCCACCCCATAGTAAGGCACTTCATATCATCTCGGACTCCCTTCTTTGAACAGGCAGAAGCATGCCTTTTGTTTTGTTTGCTAGGGGGCAGTATTCTACAGCCAGAAAGAACATGGACCTTGTCGGGGAAAGACGACTTGGATTTTAATACTGACTTTATCAAAGTCTAGCTATGTGTCCTTGGACATTGCTATTATCTGAATGTTTGCACACCCTCGCCCCCAAATTCATGTTGACACTTAATCTCCAATCCCAAGAGCTGAGACCTGTTATGAAGTGATTCAGTCAGAAGTCATGGATGGTTGGGAGGAACTATGTAGACACCTTTGTCCTTCAGCCTTCTGCCATGTGAAGATAAGGCCACAAGGTGCCATCTTACAAAACATGAAGCAGTTCTCACCTGACACTACACCTTCTAGCACTCAGCCATCAGAACTGTGTGAAACCATTTTCCAGTGTTTTGAAATTATCTGAACTATGATTAGAAAATCTTGGGTGTGGAGCTCAAGGGGAACAGTGGGATGAATTGTCGAGGGTAAAAAGTATATTAGAAAGGTCTGCCATTCCTAGACAGTCAGACTGTAGAGTAGTAGGGCTGGAAGGAGAACTAGGCCCACCAGAAAGTAGTGGGGGGGTCCTTTTTCCTAGGTCTCTGAAGAAGGGAGAGGGTTTTGTAACAGGAGCCTGCAGCTAGGCTCTGGGATTCCTCAGCAGGGGCAGGAGATGGAGTAGGGAATTTGCAGTGTGTCTCAGCCTACAAACTCACTTCCCCAAGTGATGAATCAGGCACCTGGAGTTTGGTACCTAGAGAATCACAAACAGAGCACCTACCTGCAAGTATCTGCGAGCATAGGGAGAAGGGAGAGGCTACAGGAGTTACTGTAGCCTGAGCAGCAGTCTGCTCTGGATTTTAACAGAGATATTTTGTCTCAGCAGCAATATTTGAACTAAGACAGGCATTAATTCTTGGATCCTCAGTTTTTACATCTTAAACTTGGAAAACACTGTTTGTCATATAGGAATTGCATGAAAACTAAATTTGATGACTCATGAAAAGGTGCTCAATAAAATATTAGCATTGGAGCCTATTTCTTGTACTTTGAAATAATTTCCCTCCATAGCTCATGTTGAAATTTAACTTCCATTTTAATGCTGTTAAGAGATAGGACCAAACACACATGATGGAGTATAACCTATAATCCCAACACTCAGGAGGCTGAGGCAGGAGGAACATGAATTTAAGGGCAACTTGGGTTACAGAGTGAGTTTAAGGCCAACCTGGATATGTAGTGAAGACATCTCTCTTTTTCTTTTCTTTTCTCTTTCTATGGCCCCTGCACACTTTTATACAATACAAGTGTACAAATACTCAAGAAAGCCAGAGAAGACCATCAGATCTTCTGGAATTACAGATAGTTGTTGGTTTCAATGTGGGTGCTGGGAACTGAACCTGGGTCCTCTGGAAGAGCAATCAATTCTCTTAACCACCAAGTCATGTCTCCAGCTTCACAATTCTAAACTCAGCCAAATCCTACAATGATATTTTGCTATGGAACTTGGGGTTCACAACTGGTACCCCAAGATAGGTCCAGCTCTCAATAAGCCAATTAAAAGAGCCAAATTAAAAGTGTCAGAAAAGGAGTATTTATTCATCGTGACTACATTGAGAAGAGGGAAAAAGAGACCCAGGAATCCACAAAATCCATCTTTAGTGTCCTGAAGTGAGATTAAAATTTAAATATAGAACCAAGGATATGCACTTCTAAAGAGTCTATGTGCAAAGTGTGGTCCTGCTCACCACTGACCCTTTGTTGTCTAGGCTTCAGTCTCATCCTATAAGGTAATCAATCAAGTTTTTGAAACTGTGTGAAACCTCTTTCTAGAGTAAAGTTCCCATCTAGCTTGCACACTTTACTTCTCCCAGCATGAGATTCCTGGGAAAATTCCCATTTCTTTGGGGTCAAATTTTCAAATAATCTGATAGTCAGCTTGAGAGTTACAAGTGTCTCTTTAGAGTACGTTCATCTGTCATACCTATTACATCCTTCAAGGTAGGAAACAGGTCTGAAGAACACTATCCTTCACTTAACCAATATCTAGAGTCAGAGAGACAAGACTTTGTCAGTATTTTAGACTCTGTGGAGCACGGGAACATGTGTTCTCTGTTGCAACTTTATGCAACTACAATACATCAGTGAATGAGCATGGCCTGAGTTCATTAAGACTTTATTTCCAGAAACAGGCATCAGAATGGATTTAACACATACACTCCAATTTACTTCTTCCTCACTACTAGGAAAATAGTACAGGGTTTTAAGCAAAGAAGGGACATGGTCATCTTTGGAGAGTGCTGCTTTCAACAGTGTGGTTTATACCCAAACCAAACACAAGGCAACCCAGTCCACACAAATTGCTGTTTCTAGTGTCAACCCCAGGCCTGCTCTTACTTTTGCTTGTCATTTCTTTTACTCTACTATCCCTCATGTATTTGTTGGGTTCCTATCTCATTTCAGGTACTTCTCAGTCAGGAGGCATATAATAACAGCCTTTCATCTCTAATGACTATTACATTCTGGTGGAAGACAGATAAACACACATCATGCACTCACAAATATTTATAGTATGTTTGGTTATAAAAGGTGCTATGGAGGAAAGCAAATTGTCCATAGCAGGGCTGCGTGGGTTAGTTATACATGCAGCAGTTACGAATAGTCACTATCATAATGAGACCTTTAAACAAAATCTCAAAGGGAATCAATAATGTGACTGTGTGGTAGCAAGAGCAAGTTTAAAACCTAGATGTTGGAGTGTACTTTTCATGGATTCATTGAGAAATCTCAAGGGTGTCACTGTGGTTGAAGTCCAGTGAGTGAGGTAAGCATAAACAGGAAAAAGGCAGCAGTCAGATCAGAAAAAAAGGTCTGCTTGAAGGTGTGGCTTTCCATGTGAAGGCCTAATTCAGACTGCAGTGAAATGGCCTAGGGCTAGAAGACACAGGCTTTGAAGGAGGCATTGTTAAGTTAACGGTTTAATAAATGAATTGTTTCCCAGGAAAGCAGACTGTTGTCTCAGATAAACTGACTTGAAGGAATTTCCTGAAGCAAATTCTGAAGCTATTTACTGGTTCTGTGCTTATCTTTCCGGGGCAAGGCTTTCCTATAACAAATTATCAAGACATGTTCACACATATGATTTTACTTTTTAGTTCTAAATGCATTATCATACTGATGTAGGTGGGCATGTTTCTCACATTTAAAAAATATTCTGTATCATGATTCATACAAATTGCTGTCATATTCCATTGGTGCTATTATAAGACAATACCACCAAGTGGTTAATATATTAAGAACAGAGATATCTTCACTCACAAGTCTCAAAGCTAGAAAGTTGAACATTAAGAGAGTTCTTTTTTGCTGAAACATCATATGCCAGAATGGTACAGGCTAGGCTAGATAGAGCTCATGATTTCATAAAAAGCATTAGTCTTCTCTAAGTCCAATCACACCTTAAAGTTCCTTTCAGGCAACCAAGCACATACATGTGTGTGTCTCTCTCTGTGTGTGTCCATAACGCTTAAAAAAAATTATGTAAGACCAAATGTCAACTTTGCCAATTATTAACTGTGGAAATTTGTACAAGTCACTTTGCTGTTTTCAGCCTCGGTTTCCTCATTTAGAAAAACAAAGATTGCTAAAAGATCGTAATAGTACACACATTAGTTGTTATAATCTAATTGTTATATCACAGAACTTTCCATATAGCAGACGAACAAACAATTTAATGTGTGATTTGTATTGCTCACTCTGGCCATTTCATGCCCCATACATCATTCATTATTCACATTCAACTGCTGAGAGTTCCTGTTCACTACAAATTGCTTCCTGCTTCTATCATTTGCTTACTGATTTCCTTTGTCTACAACACATATTGAAATGTTCTTGCTTTTAAAGACCTCCATTGAGGCTTCTCTTCTCAGAAAACTTCCCTGAAAGCCATTATAAGAAAAATGAATGAAGAGGTGTTTGAGAGACTGAGGAGCGAGGTGGCTGCTTGCTTCCTTCCTTCCTTCCTTCCTTCCTTCCTTCCTTCCTTCCTTCCTTCCTTCCTTCCTTCCTTCTTTTGTTTTATTTTGTTTTTAATTGTTTTTGGGGGGGTTCTTTTGGGAGGATGCTGCAGTGGTGAGGGGAGAATATGGAGGGACTGGGAGGTGAGTGAGTGGGATTGGGGTGCATGATGTGAAATTCCCAAAGAATTTGTAAAGAATTATGTTATATAAATAAATAAATAAACAAATGAAAAATCAGACAGACAAGCAGATAGACTCGATCTCAACAGGCTTCTACTGCTTTATTGAAACAGTCAGGGGCCTCAACCATTCTAGATGAAGGTTGAGTTCACTTAGAGGGGCTGGAAGACAGGTGTATATGCATATACACATATGTAGGTAGCTACCAAGAAGTTATAGCTATCTTTGTGATTTGACTGGAAGCAGGGTGGGTTGTTTTCAATACATGGGCATATTATTTCTGCATGTAGAGGGGATGATCAGGCTAGGCTAAGCCATTTTTTATGGCTAGGGTCTATTGCCTCATTCAGGCTGACTCAATTCTCATAGCCTGAGTCTATTACCCAACAACCATCAATAGAGTCTTTGCCCACATAGACACTGTGATCATAGAGTACCCTTGAAGTCAATATCATCCCTTATAACATAATATTTCTTGTGAAAATAATGTAAGTTCTGTCTCCTAGACTACAAAAGCTTAGTAAATGGAGGTAGAGATGAGGCAGAGGGATTCTTACTCACTTATTCTTAGTACTCTATGAAGTACCTGAAATACAGGTAACAGCTTTGACAACGCCCATCACCCCAAGTGGGAGATATTCTTTTTATTCATTTCTTTGTATGCACATGCTGCTTGTATACATTTGTTGATGCAAAAACCACAGCTCTCAACTTAAAGGTAATAAGAGATAGTTTATTCTGGAGCCATTTTGAGTGACCATGGCCCAGGAACACATGTTTCGGTTACTACCAATTCCACATTCCAACATGGAAGCAGTTTCTTGCAGTTTGACAGTTTTGTAGAACAGAGAAAGCCATAGATCAAGGCACATTTAAATACACTGGTGGCTACTTCAGTGAGGTGGTTAAGACAAGATGGAGAAAGCTTTGCTACAGGTCTCAGAAGGTATCTGATGACGTTCTTGGTTTTTGGTTTGGTAGAAGCTAGTGGTCTGCTAAGTTAACAGATTTCAATACAATTTGATCTTTAGTCACAGGATATTAGTTCTGACACAGAGGTGCACACGGGATGGCTATTCAGCAGACTAAAGTTAACCCAAGCTAAGGTAATCAGCTTCCAGACCTGCAACATTCCAATGTCTCCTTGCAGTTTTAATCACTCACATAGTCTTTTTCAGACACAGCTTCTTTCCAGGAATTCTGCATGGAAGGGGAGGATAGAGGGTAGTTTAGGATTACTGCAAAAGAGTGGGGATGAGACAGAGAGCTGCCTTAGCTCAGAGATTGCTTCCAAAAGTTTTTATTTGCTCAAGATAAAAGACTTCCTTTTCTATACAGAGAGGTGTGGTTGAGTAAAATTGTCAAGGCACCATCTTTCTGATGCTATCCTTTCTGTAGCTTGGGTCCCACCTCTACTACTTTCTAACTATGTAACTCCAGACTGTTACTTCTCTCCGCCTGTCATGGTTTCCTCATTTGGGAATCCAGGGGAATTTTTTCTTTCACAGAAGTAGTGTGAAGAATCAAGAAGGGAGGTCAGAAAAGTTCCTGATGCTTTGTTTCATACACATAAAGCACAAGACATTTAAATGGGCCCAGAGTTGTGGGTCCATTTGATGCTGAGCAGAAACGGGACTATCATATGATTTGTTCATAAATTTATTCATTTGGTGACAGCTTAGCCCATCATATTAATGTAGGCCCTAAGACTTTGTGCGACATTAACACCAACAATTATGTGACCCAATGATACAATAGTCTTGAAAATATTCCTTAAAAAACTCAACCAATTAGCCAATATAAATGAGTCTGAGATATTTTATTTTTAGAGTGATAATTGTCTGTATGACTCAAAAGCAGGGTGACAACTCTGTTAATTTTGTCTGGCAAATAACAGACTACAGACTTAGTGTAAGAATGAAATGTTCTAATCTGGCCACTTTGCAACAGTTCTTCCTTTTTCACAGACACTGACAGGCACCTTGCTGAGACATTGTCTGTCAGTCTCTAACCAGAAGAATTTTTGGTGTCTGGACATCTCACCTGGGATGTGGATTAAGTCAATGGGAGCTACATCCTGTTGCCCACTCCTTCCCTGCCTTCTGCTTGGGACTCAGAGAACCTAGGTGGTCTTGTTGTGAATCTTCCCCATCCTCAGAACTATGAGAAGTAGCTTCCTCTTCAGCCACACAGGCTCTGATTTTCTTCAGAGCTCTGGAATGCTGTCCTTCTCTGGGCCTGGGGCCTGAACTCTCCTTACAGCCTTTGCCATGCTCAGCCCCCACTTCCCCCCTTCTGTTCATGGGGTTAAATAGCATTCCTAATAAATTCCATATTCCCTAATAATCTGTCTGTTTCCTTTTGAACCACCCACTATGACAGGGCAAGACAGTGCATAGGTTCCTCCATCTTGTATTCTTGCTAAGGGCAATTCAGGTTTAACTAGAATCTGATCTCCTTGATGGAAAATCACGTGGGAAACTACTAAACTCTATTCTAGGAACCAAAGGTCAGGATGTCCTAGCTAACTTAGCTTCTGTTAAAATCACTTGCTTCAGATTGCTTACTCTGTGAAGTCCCCTACCCCCATAGCTGCCAGGCAAGATTCCAGGGTGTAGTTTCTGCAATAAAAACACCCCACATTCTGAATACTCAGGGCCATACCTAGGTGTGTAGTTTCCAATGACTGAAATAAAGACTTTCAATTGGCTATAAACTATGTGTGAGTGATCATCTCTAGTGGACTACCCATAACATCACTACATCCCAAACCTAACACTTGGCAAATTAAAACATCACATATTTATTATCATGTTTTTCTGTGAGTCAGGAGTCCAGGCCTGAATGAATTGGGTTCTCCCCAAATCTTTCAAAGCTGTCATCAAAGTATCAGCTAGGACTGCATTCTTCTTAAAGGCTCACAGGGGGAATGCCCTCTGAAATTGTTGGTAAAATCTTTTGCTTGAGGTTGTACAGTATTTGTGGCAGCTTAGAGACAGACACAGAGAGAGATAGAGAGAGACTGCAAAAAGTACACAAGGTCATCTATATTCTATCACTTTTTTCCTTTTGGCTTGGCTAAAAGTGAGCCATGGTCCCAACTACACTTCAGGAAAGATTACAAAAGACATGGATACCAGGAAGTATAGATCACTGGAGGCACTGTAAAGTCTGGCCACCATTTTATACAAAAGTTTTTGTGTTTGTCAGCTGTCCATCACTGTCACAAAATACCTCAGATAATCAATTTAAAAGATAAAATATTTATTTGGGCTTATGGTTTTAGAGTTTCCAGTCCATGGTTTCTTAACTATTGTTTCTGATACTATGATAATGTAGAGCACCATGGTGGTGAGAACAGGATAGAACAAAAGACAAAGGGGTCAGGGATAAGATATGCCCTTCAAGGGAATGCCCTTGTGACCTACTGCTTCCAACCAGAACCACTTCCTAAAGTGTCAACTGCTTCTTGGTAATCCACTAACTTGTGAGTTTGTCCATGGATGAATCAATTGGTGAGAGTTAAGTCCTCATTACCCAATCACCCTTGACCTCTGAACATTACTATATTGAAGACTAAGCATTTAAGGGCATGTTTCAGATCCAAATTATAACGTATTTCATGCTTTTGTTGAACACCAGTATGTGTGTGTGTGGTATGGTGGTGGTGGTGGTGGTGGTGGTGGTGGTGTGTGTGTGTGTGTGTGTGTGTGTGTGTGTATGCACATGCATGTGAGTCATGGAAATGTGTGCTGAATGAGAATGCTGTGCTTTTAAGATAGTTTTTTTTCCATTCTTACTCATAATTGAGTGTTCAGCACTTAGAATAGCAACCACCACATAAGAGATGTTCAACAGATATTTATGGAAGGAATACATGAGTGAACTAATGGACATCTACTTTTTGGGTGAAACACCTGTGGTTTGGACTATGTGAGCTTGTGTTAGACTTATACTGCAGCATTTTGTACACAGAAATGGTATAAATCATTATCCTTTTAATGATAACAAACTCTAAATTGCTGAATGTAAAACCTTTAACAAGGGCTATGGTATAACTTTGAACTCAGTGAAGACATATGGCTTACTTGTGAAGTCCAGTGAGTTTTTATGATGTGAAATTGTGACAAAATCACCTTTCTAAAACTGATTATGAGAAAATAGAACTTTGAAGAAGAATAATTCGAACATGATTATAAAACCCGTTCTCTATCAAATTTCTCTTCTTGAATGGGAAAATTTTTAGCCTCTGAAGACTTATGCCCTGCAGTCACTTCTAATGGCTGCCATCTGTTGAAAAATTCTCAGTATTGTAGAATTGTGGAATTGTTATGGCTTTCGGGTTCCTTGGTCCTCAGGATGGAGAAAACAGTACCTCATGACTTCAGCAGATGTTTGTCTTGTTTATGATCAAATTCTGGTGTCAAGGAGCAAATCTTTGCTCTGCTCTCACAAAAAGAAAATATTCCACATTCCATACAGTGGAGTATGAAAAGGAGAAACAAAATAGGAAACGACATCAGAATGTTTGGGATGCCAAATAGCCCATGGAGAGCTTTGTTTGCCAGGATGTCTGGGAACATCGGTGACAGGATGCCTTCTCACAGCTGCTGGAGTCCCTCTGATGAGAAGTCTTTATGGAAAAAAAAATAGGCAATCAGCATTCTGCAAAGGATGACATTTTCTATTAAATTATCTCCACTTTTTATATACCACAGCTGCAACAGCTTTATGCAGCTTTTCCTAATGGTACCTCATCATAAAAGCATACAAAGTAGCAGAGCAGCTCCTTGACAGTTCGCAGTTCCCTCTGAATTCACAGGGTTCCAGAGTAATGCCGCTCCACTTCACCTGAAAGACCCTAACTCTTCCCGACAGTCCTAGAAGACTATGACAAAATAAATCATTCAAATTGGCCACTAATGTGAAGAGCAAATCATGTCGCTGGTTTCTTACACTGTCCTAATACAGACAGTGTGGCTCTTCAAGAAAACTGGGATGCAGATTGGTCATTGAAGAGTTGGAATATTGTATGAATATTGTTTGAATGAAAAAGAAAGGCAGTTTTGTAGTTTCTGTGTCTTTGCGTTTGTAAATCAATCTGTTTTGTAAATATGTTGTCCTTCCTGTAGAGGAAACTGTTAGTTTTGTTGGCAGCGGTATACTGTACCTCATAGTATACATGCCATTGATAAATGTTATGATCTTTTAAAGAAATTTCCTAGGTGAATTTAGGTTGAGAACTTTTGGCCTTGAAAATTTAAAAAGTGCTAACATAGGAGCTGGGGCTGATAGCTCAGTAGTAGAGTTTGTCTAGTATGCAGGCGCCCTGGATTCCATTGTTAACACCAAAAATGACAATAAAAGTAAAACAAGATAAAGTTTCAAAATGAAGACTATGTGTCAACCTAGCTTCCTTTTTTTCATTTCCTCTCTCCCTCCTTCCTTTCTTTCTTCATTTCTTCCTTCTTACCTTCCTTCCTTTTTTCTTTCTTGTGTTGGGATTTGAACTCAGGACCTTATGCACAGAAGGCAAATACCACAGAGCTGCAGCCCCAGCCAAACATCTCCTAAGTTAAAACTTTAATGCTCCAAGTAAATTCTGTAACTATTAGAAGTGTGCTGAATAGAAGGTATATTTTAAGCCTCAGTTTGTAATATTTGAACTAAAAGCTAAACTTATAATCCATCTAATTTTCTGGTTTATGCATTGTTTCTTCCCATTGAACATGTTAGATATCATGCTGCATAAAGAAGTATAATCATTGGAATGAAGCATTTTTCAATTAAAACAATAAAATTACATAATTAATACAGTGATAATCTGAAGTTCAGTCAACCCCTCTCTATCTGTGTATCTCTATTGCTCTCATCTGCTATATTTGATACAGGCTTTCACATTACCCTGTGCTTTTCTTACATGGTATTGATTTAGCACAAACTTTGCTTACACATTTATATAATTTATTGATCAATTAAGAAGAAACTGCATGAAAATAGGAACTGTGCTTTGGTCATCCACAATTCTTAATATGTAGTGAAATTTTTGGCACATTGGGGATCATCTAAAAATATTTCTCAGATGAATAAAAGAATGGAGCTTTGCTAGGAGAAGCACAACTATCTAATATATTTTTAATAACTATGTAGAAATTACCCATGTTAGTGTATATACTTTAGTTTGCTATCTCATTTAATTTTTAAGATTTTTTTGCCATTTTTGCAATTACTGTTATGTGTGTGTGTGTGTGTGTGTGTGTGTGTGTGTTACTGGGATAGAATCACATAGCCTTATATATGATAGGCAACTGCTACATCACTGCACCACACCTTTCTGCCATTTTAAATAGGCTTAATGCTGTAGATATTTGACATATGTTATTATATGTGTGCTGGTTACTTTTTGCCAATTTGACACAAACAGTCACCTGGGGGGGAAAAAAGAGCTTCAACTGAGGAATTGCCTTCATCAGATTGATGGGCAAGTCTGTTGAACATTTTCTTCATTAATTATTGATACAGGAGGGCTCCATCTCACTGCAGGTGGTGCTACCCACCTGTGGGCAAATGGTCCTGAGTTGTATAAGAAAGTAAGCTAGTAAACAGCGTTTGTTCATGGTCTCTGCTCTAGTCTCTGCCTTGAGCCCATGTCTTGATCTTCCCTTCATGATGGATTGCAACCTATAAACTAAAATAAACCTTTTCCTCCTTTTGGTCAGCGTTTTATCACAGCAACAGAGAAATTCAAAAGGCAAGATACGTTAAAGCATTTTAAACTGATATCAAAAAATGGTCTGAAAAAAGTTGAGATGAACTACACCATTCAGGACAAAAGAAGAAAAAATATCTGATCTATCAGTCCTTTGGATATGAGACTATATTTCTGGATGCTAATGAGGCATTTAACTTCTTAATGATTTGATGTCAAGGTCCTAAAATTAAAATGCTCATGATGTTTGCATGCCCTTAATTTGTTCCTATTCTGATTTATTTAATGTGGGCATATATTAATAAAAGCCATTCTCTCCACTGTAATCATAAGACATACACACTTCCATTTGCTAGCTTACTGAAACTTCACCCTTTTTTGGCTGGTGGGGGGGTCCTAATATAGCAATCCTGCTGTGAGAAATAGCATAATTTTGCATTTGTGGTAGAAAAGAAAGCAGTGCTGCAGGTGCATCCTAATTACAGCCCAGGCAGCAGTGGTCTCCACTTAAAAGCCACTATATCACAACCCTGGATCTGACAAAAATATTTCTTAACATGTTGGGGGAAAATGTCATTTGTAACTGACCACAAAATGTATTAGTAGATTTAAAATCAAATAGTGTAGCCCCTCTTTCTTCACACTTTCCCCTCTGTGTTTGGAGTTACATATAGTCAAGTGAAATCTGAAACAAACAAGATGTCCCACATCTGTACATGGTTTATAAAAGTATGTTATAAGAATTGTTCTTTTTAACATGTGTAGTGGTGCATGCCTTTAATCTCAGCACTCAAGAGGTAGAAGCAGGCAAATCCTTGTAAATTTGCAGCCAGGGTTACAAAGTAAGACTTTGTCTCAACAAACAAAACAAAAAACAAAAAAAATTATTCTTTTTATTATTAGTTATTATTATTATTTTCTTAGTATGCCTAATTTCCAAAGTAAATTTTATTACTTGTATGTCCATGTAGGAAAATACATGGCATATTGTTGTTGGTTGTTTTTTCTCTTTTAGTGGGACTGCCATCCATCTCCCAAATAAATACATGGAGGCTAATTCTTAATTACAAATGCTTGGCCTTACCTTGGCTTGATTCTTACCAGCTTTTCTTAAATTATCCTATCTACCTTTTGCCTCTGGCTTTTACGTTTTCTTACTTCCGAGTATCTTACTTTTACTCTTACTCCATGGCTGGCTGTGTGGCTCTGTGGCTGGCCCCTAGAGTCCTCCTCTTCTTATTCTTTTGCTCTTTCTTCCTTTTCAGATTTCTCTTATTTCTCCTCTCTGCCTGCCAGCCCCACTTATCCTTTCTCCTGCCTTGCTATTGACCATTCAGTTCTTTATTAGACCATCAGGTGTTTTAGACAGGCACAGTAACACAGCTTCACAGAGTTAAACAAATGCAACGTAAACAAGAGTAACACACCTTAAAATGATATTCTACAACATTTCTCCCTTTTGTCTAAATAAAAAGAAAGGTTTTGACTTTGACATAGTAAAACTATACACAATAAAAACAGTTATCAAGTAAGATTATATTATAATAGTCTGTCCACTTGTAGTTAGCATATTCAGAGAAAATAATGCATTATCTACCCTATCTTAGTGAATCCAAAGTTTTACACCTTATTTTCCATCATAACTAAGGAAAACTGCAGCTATAACTATCTAGTCTTCAATTCCATCAATGACCCAGAAGGATGTAATATTACCTAACAACTGAGACATTTGGCTGCCTGGACAGTTACCCAAAGTTTATCTGCAATGATGGGGCATTTATCTTCAGCCTACAGGCCCAGAATATCTGGCAAGCTTTTCAGTGAAGCAGGAAATTTGAAGTACTCTCCTGCTTTATATTGGCAAAGTTCAGCAGTCACTTTTACCTGTGTGTCTTGCATGTCCAGTCTGCACAGCACATTGTCAGCAGTCAAAGGCAAGAACAGTTTCATTGCCCAGTGGTGCTGCTAGGAGCAGATGTGTCTCATTGTCATGAAAAACCTTAGGCTAACAACGTTTTAAATGCCATATTCTGTAGGTCTTTGGAGTGTTTGAAAACCATTTATATATCTAAAATATATCTCTACATGATCTTGAAAACATATCTAACATATCTACAAATTTGATTGTTGTAGATGACTAACTGCTGACCTATATTTCTTGATTATCCTAAATAGTTCATAATAATAGCTTTCAAAAGTTAGAATTTTACCTTACATTTTAAAATGAATTGCATAGGTATAATACCTTAGTAAGAGTAGACACATATACAATATGTTATAACGAAAACAACCTTAAATTTGTATCAATATACAAAAATCCTTTAAACAAGAATAGAAACATATATACAATATGTTGTAACAAAAATTACCTTAAATTTTTGTCAATATACAAAAGTCCTTACAAATATAAAATATTTAAGATCAATAATTGTTCCTTAGTTTATAGTAGATTCAATAATCTACCCTATTATTTAAAGTAGATTCAATAATCTCCCTTTCTAGCTTATCATTCCTATATCCTCTAAATGATGGCAAACATCCATAACTCACCACATCATCCAACTCTTGGGAATATGGGCATAGTTTCCTCTGGGCTGCTTCCTGCTGTCTGTGGACAAAGCATCTTTAGGGTCCCAGAGAGAAAATTTGAGATAATGGCCAAGTCCCGGGAAGACCAGCTATAACCTTTGTTGATAGATATCACCTGTCAAGGTTCAGGAGGTCTCCCTTGATCAAACCTGATCCATATTAACCTGGAACAAATCCACAGCCTCTTGTTTCCTGTGGAAACAAAAGCAAAACCTCTTCCCTAGAGCATTTTTGACTTCCATTTGATAGCTACATTTTTTTTTTTTACTTTTTTTAAAGTTAAGACATTCCTAAAGTGTCTAGATTGGTTCAATTTAGCAGTTCAGTTCACAATCCCACGTCTCTTAAACAGCTATTGTTTGCTTGTCAGCATTCAAAAAATTCAAAATCAACACAATAACATACAGGATTCAGACTCCCTCTATATTTCTCATCTCTACATGGCTTACCCTTATTTTATATTACTTATCTCTTTAAAGACTTTATTTGTAAACTATTTATTTCTTTTTACAACTGTCTATACTCCTTTTCTTTCTTTCTTTCTTTCTTAAGCCTACACACATTGTAAAACATACTGGAACCTGTTTAGAGGTTTTCCCCATCTGAACCTGCTGTACTGTGTATCTCTAGTCTTTTTTGACAGTGTGAAGCAAATCTTTAAACTGCTAACCTACACCCGGATCCTACGTGTGGCTCCTTGGCTGTCCCTGCCCACTTCTTGAGTCATAAAATCTAAGCCTGACACAGCAGAGGTAGGTGACCAAGAACTGCATTCAACCTTCCTGGAGCTCTGAAATGCCGATGCTTGCACTATAGCAGGCATTTTTACTATTTAACATACTGACTGCTCAAGGGCTCACCAGCAGGCAGAAACTCTTAAGGGAGCCATATCCTCTTTATCCCCCAGCTTTCTCAGGCCCTACATGGAAATTTGAGAGCCTCATATTCATCGTCAAAATGTTATTGGTTTTTTTTTTTCTCTTTTGGGGTGCCTGCCACCCATATACCAAATAAATCACACTTGGAGGTTTATTATTAATTATAAATGCCTGGCCTTAGCTTGGCTTATTTCTTGCCAGCTTTTCTTAAATTGTCCCATCTACCTTTTGCCTCTGGGCTTTTTTCTTTTCTTGCTTCTGTATATCTTACTTTCACTCTTACTCAGTAGCTGGCTGTGTGGCTGGGTGGCTAGCCCCTAGAATCCTCTTCTCCTTGTTCTCTTGCTCTTTCTTCCCTTTCAGATTTTTCTTATTTCTCTTCTCGGCCTGCCAGACCTGCCTATCCTTTCTCCTGCCTTGCTATTAGTTGTTCAGCTTATATTAGACCATCAGGTTTTGCAACATCAACAAAAGTAACACACCTTAAAATAATATTCTACAACAGTATATCTAGAGCTTAACATTATTCATGGTTTCAGAGATCCGCTAGTGTTCTTAGAATGTGTCCCCATGGATAAAGAGGGACAGTTATACCAGTCTACAAACAAGTAGCATTTGCTTCAGTTTTTGGTGAAAACTACTCTTCAAATGGTAAAATACAGCAATAATAAAGAATGAGATAGGTTAGTTTAATGCCAACTACAAGGTTAAAATGAAAAGCAAATATCATCTTGTTTCCAGACTAGATCACAGAAGCACACTGGAAGCAAAGACACCTGCTTTATGAGTTATAAAGTGTGACACAACAAGGACTCACTGTCCTGTGTGCATGGAAACCAATATGCAAATACCAAGTTTTTGCAAAAAGAAATAGCTTCATTGCACCATTGGTTGGCTAGGAGGTACAAAGCTCAAACCTGCCTTTTCAGTCAGTTAGTAGCCAAATTAATAGGAAGAGAGAAGAGTTTTTGATAACATGGCATTTTCTTACTCACAGGTTACATGCATTTTTAAATATTTATTTTATATGTATGAGTATTTTGTCTGCATGCATGCATGCACATGTACCACATAGTGTCTGGTGCCCACTGATACAAGAAGAGGGTGTCAGATCCCCTGTAACTGGAGATACAGATGGTTGTAAGCCACCATGTGTATGTTTGAATTGAACCTGGGTCTGCTGCAAGAACAAGTGCTCTTAACTGAGCTATCTCTCCAGCTGTATATGCTTCTTTCTGAGGAAGAGTTGGCTATGGTCATAAAGGGATTTTTGAGCTTATGACATCATTGACAGGGGTAGCTGGCTTCTTCTGTTCAAACTCATTCCCAAATTCTGGTTCCAACCCATAAAAAAATTATCAGAAGATCTGGTTATTTCATGAAATGTAACTTGAGAATTTGTTATTCAAGGAATTTATATCTGCATGTATCCAACCTTCTGTTATGTCAGTAGAACAATACTAATGGCAGAGCATGTATGTGATCATTGTGGCCAAGCCTGGTTGAGCCATGGAAAGGGCAGCTTGGTAAGACTTCAGGGATGGTCTTGGACACATCTAGAACAAATGTTTTAGAGTTGAGACATGGACAGAATTCAAAGGATAAAGCAAAACTTTGTGACAATGTGTAAGCCTGACTGTTCAGGATATTCTAGGATCATGTAAAGTTGCCTTTATTTTCTGCTGACCCAGTCACTGGTCACATAAATCAGCCATGGTACCTGCCTATTAGTTCACTTCCATTCACCTCAACTGGGAAATAGGGAAGTGAGGGGACATTCCTGGGCTACTGTTGTAAACAGAACTGTAATAGTAATGATTTTAAGGTGCCCCTCTTAGGGTCCCTTATAGGCCCTGAAGATGAAAAAAATAGTGCTGTATGGGCAAAGAAGGTAGATTGAGGACTTGGAAACAGCCTACATAATATTTTGTTCAGATAGAAAATGAGGAAGTTGGGTCTAATGATCAGGAAAATCTCATTCAACTCATTATGGTACATGCCTCATTGACTTTCCTTACCCTACTACCCTACTAACTCAACCCTACAGTAAAATAGAATGCTGATTGTGAGCTTAAAGCATACTGGCTTTTCCCGCTTGACTGTTTTTGTCCTACTTTATTTATCTTCCTTGCATCACTATCTCTCACATCATGGACTTCTACTTTAAGATTCATCTCAAAATTCTGATCCTTCATGATGTCTGAGTGAAGATATGCTCTTTCTCTCTCCCTTCTCCCTTCCTTGTGCGTGTATGTGCGCATGTGTGCGTGAGTGTGTGCATGTGTGTGTGTATGTGTTTATTCTGAAAACTTTGCATTCATTTTCTGTCACCCAATGGTTTATTATAGAACAATGACTAACTTGAATTAACATGTTTTTCAAGTGAAATAACATGATGCTTATCAGTATCTCCACAGCTTCATATTTCTCCTACCTACATATCATGAACCTTTATTGGATAACACTAACCTTTGCTTTTCTCTTTACAAAGATCTTGTTCCTTTCTTGTTTCTGTGCCAACTATCATCAAATCCAGGCCATTAATGGAATTTGGGCTTCTGTTAGCATCTAGCATCTGTTTTTTTTTTCAGAAGGAAATGATCCATGTTTTCCGCACCTTATTATCTCCAAAGCTTTTTGTTCATATAGAATACTCATGTGCCACTGTTAAAATCAACAATTTCTCTATTTTAATTACTTTAAATTCATCAAAAGATCTACTGAGCATGACTTACCTGTGCTGTGCTTTAGGAATAAATAAGATAGAGTCCCCTCTACCTGGTAACTTGGGATCTCAGGAGCAGTTTTAATATAATGGCTTTATATTAAAATGTGTTAGGTTCTTCAATACAGAGGAAGCAAATAATATTGTGTTGCCAAGGTCAAGTCCCAAAACAAGCAAGAGCCTCTGAGTTTAAGTAATGAAGAATGGGAGATGCTGCCTTTCTGCAAAAGAAGAGCTATAAGAAGACTCAGAGCTAATGGCATGCATTCTGTTCAAGGAAAGAAACTAGTCCATGGCATCTACCCTGTCAAACTTCATGG
The DNA here is from genome assembly GCA_001675575.1 of Neotoma lepida. Taxonomy (NCBI): domain Eukaryota; kingdom Metazoa; phylum Chordata; class Mammalia; order Rodentia; family Cricetidae; genus Neotoma; species Neotoma lepida. The sequence continues at coordinate 127,771 of LZPO01017399.1, forward strand.
ATGGATGGATAGATAGAGATGAGGTTAGAAAGATAAAATGAGAAATGCTTATAAAGAACTTTTATAGTAAATCATTATTTAATTCTGCCAAAATCATTTGTTATTTTTGCACATAAACCAGAAATACTCATCATTATAATGAATCATTATTGGCTCATCCCACACCTGAAAGTCTTCAATTTTTCTAGTCAGCAAATGAGCCTAGAGTCCCAGAAAACATACCATATAT
>LZPO01017399.1:128064-139378 GCA_001675575.1 Neotoma lepida
TATTTTCTTTTGAAGCAATTAAGAGAGTCTCAGACAGTTTCAAAAAGAATATAAATGGTCCCAGGTACCCATCCTTGAGCTTGCCTTAAAAAAGAACATCTTATAAAGTTGTAGTATAGCAGACCAGGAAATTGATGTTGTCACATTAGCTTTAACAAGCATATGCACCAGGACTTAGAACATAGCTCAGTGGTAGAGCACTTTGCTAGTATGTGTGGAAGTCTGGGTTTGATTCCCATCAACACATATACACAATTATATTGAATTAAAGTAAATAACAGCAAAGTAGGTTTTCAAAAATATTGTACTTTTCCAATTTTCATCATTTTGGTAATCTGCATGTGTGTGAATGTATATATACATACACATGTACATACATTTTAGTCTCATTTATAGTATATATATATATATATATATATATATCAACCACTATAGATAAAAAGAACTGTTCCAATATCAAAAAAGACCTTCTTCATACTGTTCTCTTGAATTTGCATTCATGGCCCCTTTGTGACTATAGTTGTGTTATTTCAAGGGGTTGTATAAATGGTGTTGTGAAAATGAGACATTTTTTGAAATATTCTTCACTAAGCATAATATTCATGCAACCCAGTTGGGCTACATTCACAATGAGTTCATCCCTTTATATTGCTGTATAGTATGTATGTATAATATATGTATGTACGAGAATTTTTCAGCTCTTTACCCACTAAGGGACATTTGAGTTTCTTCTACTGTTTTACTATAAATTACATTGATATGAATTTTCATATAAATGTATGTTTTCTCTGAGATAATACTTAGCAATGTGATTGCTGGATCACTTAAGTACATGCTTAGTTTTGAGAGAAATTCTGGGACAATATTTTAGAGTGGACCATGTGATGTTCACATTTACAATGCATGAGAAGTCCAATTTCTTCATATCACTGGCAGTATTTGATATTATCACTAGTTCTATCTTGGTTTTCTAAAAAGTAAGTTCATCTCAACTTTAATTTGAATTTATCTATTGTGTTATGATTTAGGACATTTTCATGTGATTATTTCTACTGCTATCATCTATAATTTTTTATAAAAAGAGGAATCTGGTGAGTTTTGACAGTTCTTTATGTATTTAAGAAATCAGACTGTCAGATATATGGTTTTGTAAATATTTTCTCTCAGTGTAAAGGTTGTCTTTTTAGGTTTTTAACAAGGCCCTTTGTAGTGCAAGTCATTAGCTTGATGAAATCCAGTTTATTAGTATGTTTGAATGGAAGATACTTGTGGTGTCATGTTTAAGCACTAGGTCTTTGTCTTGCACTAGGTTCCAAAGATAGCCTCTAATAATACCATAGTTTTGTATTTTACATTGAATATTTAAATTCATTTGAACTTTTATAAATAGTGGGTCAGGTTGTGTGTGTGTGTATCATGTTCAGTCCAGTTTGTTAAAAATATTTTTCTTCCATTGATGGTGTTGAGGCAGTGGTTAGGAGTACTGACCACTCTTGTAGAGGACCTGGTTCAATTGTCAGTGCCCACATAGTGGGTCACAATCATTTGTAACTCTATCACGGGGGATCTAATGCTCTCTTTTGACCTCTGTGGGCACTGTACATGGTACACATACATGCATGCAGGTGTGGTGATATTTTATTTGGGCACCCCAATAAAGCTTATCTGAGGATCAGAGGAAAAAGCCAGCCCCTATATTAAACATAGAGGTCAGGCAGTGGTAGCACATGCCCCTAATCCTAGCATTTGGGAGGCAGGGATCCATCTAGATCTCTGTAAGTTCAAGGCTACACTAGGAACAGAGCAGAGCATGGTGGCAAATCCAAGCATCAGTTAACCATAGAGCTCTAGAGGGCTGTACAGACATACAAGAAGTGATAGAGCTGGGCGGAAAGAGAAAGTGATGTAGCTGGGCAGAGAAAGGAAGTAAAAGGGCAGGGACAGAAAGGCATATAGGCATAGGTATACAGGAAGTAGCTCTCTCTTTGGCTGAGAATTTCCTAGAGGTAAGATGTGGCTGGCTTGCTCTCTGATCTCTCAGTTTTCACCCCAATATCTGGCTCCAGGTATTTTTTTTATTAATAAGACCATTTAAGATTTGTGTTACATGCAGGCAAAACACTCATACATATACAATAATAAAGTAATTGAAAATATTTCTCTCCCATTAAATTGCTTTTGCAACTTTGTCAAAATTCAACTGTTGCTCTATTTTTGTATTCTGTTGAATTGATCTATTTATTGATCATACACTTTCCAAGAACACACTGTCATGATTGGTATAGCTACAGAGTTAGTCATCAGCTCATATTTTTGTCCTTTAATAATTCTTTGCAAGAACTGTTTTAACCATTCTAGTTCATTTACCTTTCCTTATAAATTTTGGAATATGCTTATCTATGTCCATAGGTAGTCTTTCTAGAAAATAAATACTGTTCAACTTGTAGATCAATTTGTGGACCCAGCATCCTTCTCATGGTGAGTCTTATCCACAAATGCAGTGTGCCTATCAATTCATTTATACCCTTTTTGTATTTTATACTTTTTAATATACAGATCTTTTATATGATTTTTCTTTCATCCAATTAAAAAGATACTGTTTTAAATTATTTTAATTAATTTCTTGAGAACTGCATTCATTATATTTTGATCATACTCACCCCAACTCCTTCTAGATCTCCTCCCACTTTTGCACCCACCAACTTTGCATCCTCTTTTCTTTTTTGGAATCCATCAGTCCAATTCATGTCACTCAAATACTCTTTGGGTTAGGGCTTGCCCTAGAGAGTAGTCAAGTGATTTTTTTTTTTTGAGATAGAGTTTTTCTGTGTAGCTTTGGAGCCTGTTCTGGAACTCACTCTGTAGCCCAGGCTGGCCTTGAACTCACATAGATCCGCCTGCCTCTGTCTCCCAAGTGCTGATATAGTTTGAGTCTCTAATGTCTCCTACAGGCTTATTTGTCCAGCAGTTTATTCCCAGCCATTTGGGGAGATTGTATAACCTTAAATATGTAAGGCTTAACTGGTGGAAGTAAGCCACCAAGAATGGGTCTTGAGTTATAGTCTAGCCCTATTCACAGTCCAAGATCTCTGTTTACTGACTGCAAACACAGTAAAAAACAGCTGCTTTGTGTTCCTGCCACTATAGCTGTGAATTGCTCTTGACAACATGCCTTCCCTGCCACAATAGACTGTACTCTCTCAAGTTGTGAGCCAAAACAAAACTATCCTCCCTTAAGGGAGTTCTATCAGAAATGTAATGAATATAACTTCTACTCTATTCTCCCATACGGTCACCAAAGTATGAGAGATATTAGACTTAGTTTCCACTTGTAAATCCCAACCTTTTCTATTTGGCAATTTACTTTTCTCCATGGCTTGGAAATACTCTAAGAAAGGAATTACAGATCTGAAAATTCAGTGTTTGCATGTTCTTACCCCATTACCAGTACTAAATCAATAACGGTATTTGTGGTAACAGGTTAAACTTACTTTGTTACGTAGTTTTAATGAGCCTTTCTCATCTGGGCTGATGGTGTTCCCTCCAAGAGCCAAAGACCACCTAACAAAAACTCCAACACCGGACATTCAAAGCCCTCTTTTGAGTTGATGACCAGGGCTGCCCTAGAGACTTCCAAAACATAGTCTATTGCTGTTGGCCTTGGTTACCTTCCAGAGGTGGAAAGTATGTCTCTTGCCTGAAACATCATCTGCTTCAGAAACAGGGCCCAGTGACTTCTGAGCTAGAACTGACCTTGAAAACCTGCTCCCTGATGACTAGCTTCCATGGTACCAGAAGGCACCATCCGGGCTTCCAAAAGAGGAAGGCAACCAACAGTCCTACCCAGCTGTGATGCCTATGAACCACATTAATGACCAGCATGCGATAACTCTAAGGGTATAGCAGTAGCACACATATACATACATTGGTGGTAACCAACAGCTCTCTAGTAATACTTAAGACTGACTCAACAAAAGGAGACTATGCCTGATACTGGTAACCTAGCTAACTACTCAGCACAAGTGAAGATGTCACAATTATTGAAGAATATACAAGCACTAATTTACTAAACCAGTATAATTCCTAAAAACAATCTATAAACATCTGTACTTATACCCACAGGTAACTGTAGCCTTTACCTCTCACCAAGAACATTTCTCTTTGCAACAAGCAGAGAACATTACAGAAAACCACAACCAATCAAAATGCAGAGTTAGGGAGCCCAGCCCCAGTGGTTAGATCTACAAAACACTCCCGCATCTAAGCCTTAGGAAACATTTCAGAAGAGGTGGAAAGATTGGAAGAGCCAGAAGATTACAGAGTTTTCTGTGAGATTGTGTCTTTTAGTAATATCAGAAGCTATAGCCATAAAGTCTCACCAACATGACTGCCTAAATGTGAGCTAAACAAGACTGATACCAACAGACATGACAAACTGGAGGAGGAAAAGCCCACAAGTTCTCAACTCTACACAAAGAACTATAGGTAACTGAGAAAAGCTGAGCATGGGAGAGGTGGTCTTCCCCAGGAAAGAGCACACCAACCAGTTGTCTAGTGCCAAATGGTCAGTCATGAAAACATATATACAGGCAGCATTATATGGATTGAACAGTTTATATTTAGGAGTATGAACATATGTATATATGTATAAATGTGCAATAACAGTGAAAAACAGAGGTCATGAATTTGAAGGAAAGTGGGGATGGGTATGTGGAAGGACTTGAAAGAAAGAAAGGGAATGGAGAAATATTGTAATTAAATTATAAATTATAAATCTCAAAAATAAACAAAGAAAAAGTAAGTAAGGGATTTGAACTATAATCTAGCAATGAAGTATGATGACTCATGGATAAAATTATTTTCTGTGTACCATGATTTATCTTGTTTCCTCACTAATGGAAATAGTATCACATCTATCACATAAAATTGGTTAAATTCTCTAAACAGCTATTGACTCAGTCTGGTCCATTTTTCTTGGCATTATAATTTCAAGATAAAAGCAATTCCCTTCTTTCTATTTATTCACACAGAATTACAGAAGGTTTTACATATATGCTTGTGCTAGGATGAAAATGCTATTTTGTACAAATTTTCATCTTAGTTTCTAAGGTTATGTTTATTTTATATGTCTTCTATACTATTCTGTGGAACTTTGTTTTCATTTTGTAGGAGTCTAATAATAGCTTCTCATATTATATTGAAATATTGTAGAGCAGAATACAACCACAGACCTTCAAGATGTTAAAATGTGAGATAGAACCATCTGACTGGGGTGAATTTTCAGATTCAGTGTTGTTGAGTGTTTTGTTCAAGATTAAATGTGGAGTCAACATCAGAATCTCAACTATATATCTAATCCCATCGGTAAGAATAGTGCCAAATTTGTAGTCCACTTTTTCCCTTAATTAATTACAGACTATAAATGAACAGCTCAATCTGAATGTTCTCTCTTTTACAAATGTTTTGGTTTGGTTTTGTCTAATTGTAGGGAATCTGAAACTCATTTGGATGATTAACTCCATAAGGTTCAAATTTTAAGAGTCTTGACTGGAGTTCCTGATTCTATTTCAAAAGACCTCTAGTGTCAAGATGGCTGTTTTTCTTCTAATACTCATGTCCCCTAGTAAGAAAACACTTGTCCTTAACTCCTGCTTAATTAACTTCTAACATGCTCAGATCCCTATGGCTTCCATTTCTATATAATTATTAACTAAAATTGCCTTATAAATTAGGGATAACAGAAAGGAAGAGAAGACAACCTCCAGGCCTCCTTCACTAGCCCAATACTACTCAAACTAAAATAGAATAAGTTTGGTTGCTAACACGGATTGAAAAATTTTCAACCTTATTCCAAAGTTCACTAGCAGATTGAAATCAGAATTATGAAGCATGTTCAAAATACATAATGTCTATAAGGATGATTTTGTTTCAAAGTTGTTGGCTTTAGAATTATTAATTTTAATTCTTCTTAGAATCCAGAATGGTACTTTGCACCCACAAGGTCCTCAATGATAGTTGCTGAAGAAGTATTCCAAAATGAATCCATCTATGTAAATACCAAAAGGTACACTAGGAAAAAATGAATATAATTTTGTTATCTTCTAGCAACTTCATCACTTGATATTTTGAAAAATTTTGAGAATTTGTGTGTAGTATGTAGGGGTAAGGTAGTCTAGTTTTCACTTACTTTGTGGTATAATGGATAGAACCCAGGACCTCACACATGTTAAACATAAGTCCTCCCACTAATCTATATTTCTGGAATTTAACTTTTTAAACATTTTTTTCTCACTGGTAGGCCCTTCAAAAGTTACTTCATCTGGGCGTGTCCTAGTTTCTAAATTTTCAGAATGAAAGTAATATTTGTTACCTTACAGGACCGTTAGAAGGACAAATGGCACAACGTATAGAAACCGTTTAAGAATGGTGTATGCATGCTAGGGAAATGTAAAATAAATTATCTAAAATCAAATCATGCCATTTACTAAACAGATACTATATTCCAAGGATTATGTGCATTGAGAGTTAGGGTGCCATTTTCAAGATTCTCAGTTTCTAGAGTCTTTGGTATTTCAGGTTTCTTTATTTGTTTGTTTTTAACAACAACCCTAGGCCAAAAGAAGTAACCAATGTTTTGGTTTTTTTTTAATACTTATATCTAGGCAACTTAACAGTTGTAGTTCATACAGTATTATTTTGTTTCTTTGGAAGGTTAAATTACTTCATGATACCCCTTGTGACTTTACTGCAGTACTCTGGAACACATAAGCATACAGTTTTGGAACCATGGTAATGATGGGAATACAAAAATGAATAAAACATGTTCCCTTCTCTAAAGGAGTTCTAAAATTCAGCATTCTGGCTACATGCAAATCACTGACTGAGATATTAGACATGCTTTACTGAAAGTATTGCCAAATTCTATGGGGGCATATAAAGGGAACAAGGGTATGGGGTTGGCATAAAAACACTATTTGAGTAATTATTTAGTTTTGAGTATCAAATAACCAGGTGGAGAGCAAAAGGAAAGTAGAGAGGGAGTAGAGTCAGTCAAACCAGTCCATGTTAAAATTTAGGGAAATTCAGAAGACTTTAACTTTGTTGGTTATGACTATAAAAATAAGAGTAGGTCTGGATTGATAATACAAACAATGCAGATGACTGTGGCAGTCGTGGACTTGCAAACATGGATTGCTCTACAAGGAAGAGCCTGCTGTGAGAGCTGTATGCCATTAGCATTTCTTTGAGATGTACCCTAGTGTTTCTATTGAGACTACACTATTTCTAGGATGTTCTACCCAATGATCAAGTGAAACAGGTATCTAGAGCTGGGCTGATCCTGCCTAACATGAAGCATATCTGATATGCACCTTTTGTTCTGCCCTTCCTATTGGACTCATTGAGAATTTCTCAGAGATGTGCTGCCATCTTGGCTGTTTCTGTCTCTGCCTCTCTCTCTCTCTGTGTCTCTGTCTCTCTATGTCTATCTATACTCTCACTTTTCTCTCCCCTTCTTCCTTCCTTCTTCCTTCTACATGGGTTGGACCTGTATCCAGGTAGATATAAAACCTAATCACAACCTCTTACTCTTTCTATTACTGTTCTCAGAAATATCTTCTGTTTATTATTCCATCTTGACATTTGCTATCTGGAGGACCATAGCTTACACAATGGTAAAACTGATGGGATTTTTTGTTGTTATTTACTTATTTGTTTTTAACATAATTTTAGTTAAAATAAGCCAGACAGTAATATCCCACAGCCATAGTTGAGATATTGGCAAGAAAAAATTGATTCTCTGGGTTCTCATAGGATATGTTATGAACTACATATTAAAAAGCCATAGACCTGTATAATGAGAAATGGTTTTGACAGACTGTGTCAGAACATAGGCAAGGAAATCCTTCTCTGAATTAATTCATAGCAAGTGCTTTGGTAGAAGTTGCCCAAAGCTTCCCCTATCAAGAGTATCTAAATCGCTGGGCATGGTGGTGCATGCTCTTAATCCCAAAACTTGGGAGGCAGAGGACGGTGAATCTCAAGGCTAGCCTGGTCTACAGTGCCAGTTCCAGGACAGTCAGGGCTACATAGAGAAACTCTGTCTCAAAACAACAACAACAATGAAGAGTATCTAAATTACTTTGCTTATCTCAGAATCCAGAACTACTTCATAATGTAATCATCTGGCACAGTAAGGTAGATCTGGGATGAAAATAAATAAGTAGGTTAAAATAGGTTGGCAGAAGACAGGGTGATATAAGGCAGAAGATGAGTCAAAGGCAGCATAGAAAGATTCTCCCTGTCAGGCCTATAAGTGCAAAACTTCCTATTTAGGAAACAAGGAGCTATCAAAGATGTAGAAGGAAAGCAGATATGATGCTTTTTCACACATGGCTATTAGTCTAATGATAATTAGGGAACTAAATTGACAGTCAGCTGATCAACTGGGAGGAAGCCTGACTAGAGCAGATAAAAACCAGTATGACTTTAGATCTTTTGGCTTGAAGGCCCTTTCAAAATGACATCTGTGTCCAATAGGCAGAGCTGTTTGCTTCATTCTTGAAAGTGATAGAGGATCTCTGCCTTCACAATATTGGCCAGGTGCCTGAGGAATGTGACTGTGCTATTCTCCTCTTGCTTGCCTGTCACAGTGGAGTGTTGTGATTGATGCAACAATGCAAACAATCACTGCTAGTAGATGTCAACTTTCTTTCAAGGCAAAGGTCATAGACATTTATGAGGCAGGTTACATAAAGCAGGAAATAACCTAGTATGCCCTCAGCTAGAGGTTGAACATTGCAGGACTCCTTTTTGCCTGCCACCCTGGAAACTGGCTCTGCTCAATTCACATTCATATTGACTTTCAGCGAACCCTTTGAGCTTCTGGGAAAGTCTACCAGTTTGCTAAATCAATTCATTCTCCCATTATCTTAAATGATTATTCTCATGCCTTTCTTGCTTTCAACACACTAATAGCTCTTGCTTTATTTTTCATTCTCAGGGAATAAGCAGGCTTCTTAGTTGATGAGAAAATACAAGCATTCAAAACAGAATTTTCATTTTCTTTTACTTCTGAGATTTATAATTTAATTACAACGCTTCTCCCTTCCTTTTTCTCCCTCTAAACCCTTGCATATACCCCTCCCTGCTCTTCTTCAAATTCATGGCCCTTTTTTCACTAATTGTTATTGCATGCTTATATGTTCCCATCAGATTCACCTTCATTATTCACTATCTTTGCCTTTAGTCTACACTGTCCCTTGTGTTATAGAAATGAGCTGCTTTTAGAAGGCCAAGCCCTCTACATGCATGTGCATTCTCATTGTGGAATATTTACTCAAACATGGGGTTCTGAGACTTGTTTTATTTTCACCTACATCATCAATTTTCCATCTCCACTCCACCAATCATCTTAGTATGCAAATATGCCTTATCTCCCCCCATTCATTGTCCATTCTCCTCTGAATACTGTACTATCTCTTCACAGCCATTTATAGCAAAATTGCATAATGTCATTTTACTTATTTACTTTCTTCTCCTATTTTCTCTTGAGCTCATTCTGATTGGGTTTCCAGGCCCAGGAGCCCATGAAAATGTTCCAGTGACAGATGTGGTAGCACATATTTGAATCCCAGCCCTTTGAGGGAAACAGAATCAGGAGGATCATGAGGATCAGTGTCAGTAGAATCATGGAAGCCTGAACTACAGAATAAGATTCTGCATAAAAAATAAATAAATAAAAACACAAAGAGAAAGGAAAGGAAATAGAGGAAGAGAAGGGAAGGAAAGAAGTATAAAATTACTTCGAGGCCAGCAGTGACCTTCTTATTGCTGAATCCAATGACTACTTCACAGATTTTATGTTACCGGATCTTCCATCTTCATAAATCACAATTGACCAGGTGCTTTTATTCAAAACATCCTTTTCCACATTATTCTGAGAATCTATTCTCTGAGTATATTATCCTTACCTAAATCACTGAAAAAGATAAGCCTACAGTTATTTTCTACCCCTTGAACATAATGAAATATACTATGTCATTAGAACTAACTGGTAATAGTATGGTCTTTTGAAACCCTTAGTGATACCCCTCTTCCAACCAGATCACACCTCTTAATCTTTCCCAAACAGTCCCATCAATTCAGAATCAAGTATTCAAATACATAAGCCTGTGGGGGTTATTCTCATTCAAACCACCATACTTCATAAGAGAAACAATTTATGTATGACTTGCTGCCATATCATAGCACCTAAGTCAGTATATTCAATGTCAAATAAAATTTTGTTGAAAAAATTGATGAAAATAACTCTAATATCAGTTTCCTTCAGTTTAGGTCAGGTGGTCCTGAGGACCATCCTTTAGAGGTGTCACTTTATTTCTGATGGTGGTCCATTCCTTTATTATGTTAAAGAAAAACTAAAGTCATAAGAGGATTCAGATAGTAAGGGGATTTTTGGTTTAACATGTTCATAAAAGTCTCATTTTAGAAATTAGCCTTAAAGGTAAAAATTCCCTATAGTCTAAAAAATATCTTTGAAAGATTCTTGAGTCAACCAAAAGACATGGTATATTTGATTTTAAATTATAATTTTTTATATATTAACTGATATGCATGCAAGAGTCTGTGAGCCACTGAAATATATTAAATAGTGAAAGTCAATGTACAGATGTGACATTCAAACAAGTTTTTCTTTAAATATCAAATTACTCGTGGCAAAGAAGAGAGGATAGAATTCTGATATCTTCTTGCTTTCTGCAAATTTCACTCTACTGTTTCACGATGATTTATACCAAGTAGACATGATTATTGTAAGGATTTAACAAGATATATTTCAATAAGTTCCTGCCCCAAATCCTGACACATAAGTGCTCAGAAATGTTAGCTAGGTTAGAATTTATATCTACTTTGACCACAACAGCAGAGAAATATAGAGAAGAATCTGAATTCCCTACTAATTCCAGATTTTCCATTTTCTGGGATATAGGCTTCATGGAGTCACCTTTTGGGTGGATGGAGTTAGAAAACAAAAAGGAGGGATGTTAATATCACATCAGTAGAACTATTATGCTTGTCGTGAAGAAAATGTAAGTTTTTGAGTTGTTAAAACAAGTGGCCAGTGACTATTGATTTATGAAGCATGTGTTTCTCAATGAGATGAAGCAGTGGAAATTGAAACAGTTGTTCCATACTTCTCCTGCTCTGTGTCCCACTCTGATCCTTGAAATTAGAAAAGAAGTAGGAACCTTGGCTAGGTCACTGAAGACCAGGGCCTGGTCACAAATGCCATTGGTTGTTGGTTTTGACTGTGTGT
>LZPO01017399.1:153631-167987 GCA_001675575.1 Neotoma lepida
GTAGTAGTAGTAGTAGTAGTTGTTGTTGTTGTTGTTGTTGTGGAAAGGCTTTCATGTACTGTAGAGATGACCATGATGACCATGTTTCTTTGTAGCCTGAGTGGTAGCCCACACAATTGGGAACTTCAGACATCCCAGGTGAACTTATAGAATCCAGGCTCCAAGGAGAAAATTTCATTCTCTGTGGCATTATTCCAATCACCTGGAACAAAGAGACTCCTCTTTCTAATGTAGACTGAGGCAAGGAGTTCGTACTCTGAGCTTTCTGAGAATGCAGACACAAGGTTGTAGGGATCACTTCAGCTTCTGGAACAGACCTGTATCTACCTCTTTATCACTGAGTCTCTGAGATAACCTTCTGATCCCAGGATCCCATGAATTCATGTCATCCTTGAAAGGAACTGCAGTTATTATTTGCATCTATCCAAAGGGAAAGAAAGTGGAGAGCCACTCAAAGCTCACACCTAGAGAACACAGAAAGCCTGGCAATCCTCAACACTAAGCCAGATGTATCATTAGTGGTCAAACATGAAATGTGTTTTATCTCATTCTTCTTCAAAGCCACCATAGCTCAACAGTCTCCAACAACTTCACCCAGAAAAGCCCCAAAAGTGACTCCTAAACTGAAGTTACTGGACAGATAATACAGAGGTCAAATGAGGGAACTAAGTTGTTCACAGAAAGAAGTTGTAACATCGGAAGCAAACTTTAAAATTGACACAATACTACAGGGAGTATATTAACCGTGCATATTTCCCACAAGCTTATAAGGTTCTCCAGGTAACTATAATTAAATTAGGAAATATTTCTAAAATAGAGAGAAATGGGACCAGGCACAGTGGTGCACACCTTTAATCCCAGCACTCACAAAATAGAGGCAGATGGATGTTGGTGAGTTTCAGGCCAGCATAGCCTATATAGAGTTACATGGTGAGACCCTATCTCAAAATTTAACAATAAAAACAGAGATGGAGTATTTAAGAAATGATGAGTGATAACGTTAGTATCCTCTGCTCAGTTATCCCCATATCCTCTTCATTTTCTTTGCTATCATATTAATTCAGGCTGTCATAATTCAATAAACTGTTTCAGTCAATTCCTATGTGTTCATGATATTTATTTTTTTCAAAACATACTTTGGTCATGCGATCTCCAAACTCCTAAAACAGCAGCTTTTCATTATTCTTAGCTTAAAAAGCTAAATCTTAATTTTTCTTTAAGAAGACTTTAGTCTGATTGGACTCTATTTAACTACCTTTACTGTGGACTACTTTTGCCTTGATTTCACATCATATACCCTCTACTATGGAGATTTTCCACTTAAATCTATTTTAATGAAGCAGTCCCCTTTCTATCCTGCATTTGGTTAACCTTTTATCCACACATTTTGAAGAGAGATCCTATGTAAAGATTGCTTTCTGGAAGGAAAAACAAAAAACAAAACAATCAAGACTCAACTCAGAAGGGGTCAGATTAAACAACTATAAGTATCTTTTTTTATTTTGTCTTACAGTTGAAGGAAGGGGATAACTTCCTGGATGGACAAGAAGGGGGTTGACATAAGGAGCAAGCAACAATGGCAACATTGGATAATGTCCTCACATTAATGGCAGGACTTGGTTGTGATGAAAGAGAACTGTGTCAACTAGTTATCTTCCAGAATCTTAAATGCACTCACCGACTAGCTAGTGCTCCATAGCACCATTCCATAACCTGACATATGGGATAACTGGCTGTGGTAGTTTGAATGTAATTGCCCCCCCATAATCTCATAGAGAGTGACACTATTAGGAGGTGTGGCTTTGTTGGAGTGGGTATGGCCTTGTTGGAGGAAGTGTGTCACTATGTGGGTGGGCTTTGAGGTTTCCTATGCTCAGAATTCCTATGCTCGATTGAACTTCCTGTTGTCTAGAAGATGTAGGACCCCCAGCTAGTCCTCCAGGAGTACATCTGCCTGCATGCTGCCATGCTCCCCACCATGATGATAACTGGACTGAGCCTCCAAAACTGTAAGCAAGCACTCCACTTAAATGTTTTCTTTATAAGAGTTTCCATCGTGTCTCTTCACAGCAATAAAGCTCTAAGATATTGACCATGGGTAGAAGAGATTTTACATAAATGCATTTGCTCTAAGATTTTATAGCAATGTCATGACTTTAGGAAATTCATATTACAATAACAAGGGAGAACTCTAATGATGTATTAGTTGTGCTATATCTGTGGAACAAATGCCCACAAACCCAGTGGTTAAAACCAGCATGTGCTGGTTGTGGTAGTGCATGCCTTTAATCCCAGCACTCAGGAGGCAGGGGCAGGCAGGTATACCTCTGTGAGTTTGAGGCCAGCTTTGTCTACGTAATGAGTTCCGGAACAGCCGAGTCTATGTAGAGAGATCCTGCTTCAAAAAAAATAATAAAATTAAAAAAGCATGTTTGATTGTCTTATACATTCTGTGAGTAAGGGGTCTATGTATGGCTGAGCTAAGTTCTATGTTCCAAAGTCTCACAGGCTGTAATAGAAATGTCATCTAGGGTTATAGTCTCAACTAGGGTCTACTAGGGAAGGATCAACTTGCAGGCTCTGATGGTTTTGGGCAACAAACTGTTGAACAAGGGCTTCAATTTCCTGCTGCATTTTGGGCAGAAGTCGCCTTAAGTTTTTTACCATATGGCCCACTCCTTTGATCATCTCACAGTATGTCCTCTAGCTTTTTCAAAGTCATCACAAGAAAAAACCTCACACCAAATTACAACTTCATTTAATAGCATCATGAACACATAATCATATACAGTCATGGACAAGATAGAGACATTTTGGTTAATTCTGGACCACCTACCTATATGACAGAACAGACATATAGCCAAAGTCTACAATAGTATTTAAGTTCGCCTAAGTGTATTCTTTATATTTGTTCAATAACAAAATCAGCTAATAATGTACTTCTCAGACAATGTTCCCATTAAGTGACATGATTACATATCTTATCACCTCTGCTACATAAATTTGGTAGGAAACAAATCACATTAAGGAAAAAGAAAACTTTACATACTTCTGGTGGAAATGTCAGTATTGAAGGTCCCTAAAACACTAAAAATAGAATTACCATACAATACTGCTATAGCACTTCTGAGTATATACACAAAAATGTAAGTCACCTGATGATTCATACTTATACATCCGTGTTCATCACAGCATTCTTTGTAGTAGTCAAGCTATGGGCCTAGACTATATATGCATCATCAAATTAATGGGTTAAGAAAATATCACACACACACACACACAGACACACACACACACACACACACACACACACGCATGCATGGAGCTTTATTTGAAATTCTGTTATTTACTGCAACACAAACAGAACTAGAAAGCATCATGTTAAGCAAAACAAACAACCAAATGAAAAACCCACCAGACCTGGAAAGACATATTTTTTTTCTCACATATGGAAAATCTACATTTTTATAATAAATATAGGACAGACATGGAAGTAGAGGGGGCTTGTGTGGGGGAGAGAAAGGGATCTGAAAGAAGAAAGAAGAACTAGAGAGAGTAATCAAGAGAGCCAATTTTTCACATTTTTTATCACATGTGTAATCTTTATTTCTGCCATATGTGTAACACATGCACACACACNCACACACACACACACACACACACACACACACACACACACACACACACACACACACACACGACTTGGCAATAAAAGGGGGTTTAATATGAGGAGAGGGAGAAGCAGGAGCATGAAAACTGATGATTGTAGTGGAGTAATCTGAGTTCCCAAATTGGTAACTAGAAACTTTCAAGTTCTGAACGTTTAGAGAATGTGAAGACTTTCAAACATTATTAGATATTAGGGTAAGGAGATCAAAATAGCCAGTGGGATAAATTGGTTCCAGGCCCATTAGGTAACCAGCTATTATTATTTGACTTCCCAACCTTTTCCTATAAGGAATATTATGAATTAGTCACATGGGATTTTTGGCTAGTGCACCATATGAAATCATATTTATTTGCTAGATTTTGTGCCACTCCTTCAGTGAGAATCAGTTTCTCTAGAATGTATATATCATCAAGACACTAGTAAAAATGTCTTTTCACATATTAAAGCCATGTGACTTCAATGCCTTGCCTAGCATGGTGATTCATTTTACATATGGGCATACTGAGACCCGAAAAGGTTGTATAATTCTAGGTAAGGAAAATGTAAGAATTGGGTTTCAACTCAGGTATCTCTATGAACATATATGTAGTAGATCCATGTAATTTCACTTTAAAGCTTTTCACTATTAGACAAAAACACAGGACATTCTCTCTGACTCCAGCCTCAAGCATAGGAAATACACAACAAAGCTCTAGGTTCTAAAAGTAGAACATAGGAGGACTTAATGGGATGAGATAAAAACTAGACTCCAAACAAAATACCAAGTTACTGTACCCATGATGCTCAGTGTAATTAGGAATAAGACTATCTTCACTAAAAAGGTCTCAAACTGCAAGGGGTTGGATGAATTAAGCCCAATTGGAAGAAATGTGTAGTAGGGATATGTTAGGAATAGGACTGTTCTTGCTACAGAGAGATCAGCCTGCAAGCTGTTGAATGAATCCATCTCAGTTGCAAGAAATATCAGGTAGGGAGAGACTGGCAAGAAGTTTGGTTGTTAGAGCTTCATTCCTAGCCTATATATGATATATCCTATGATACATATGAATTAGTGTCTGTGAATTGGAAATTAGTATTCCAGCAATGTTGATTTCTTGGTTAGGAAAGATTTAACCTGATTATACAGGAGAAGGCTGTCCTTTCAGAGCATATCTTCTAAAGCATCTTGAGATTATGAAACTTTTTCAGAGTTAGCAGTCCAAAGGTTCAGAAAAGGAAGACTAGAGGCTGGAGAGATGTCTCAGTGATTAAGCAACACTTGCTGCTCTTGTGGAAGACTAGGGTTAAACTCCCAGAACCCACATGGTGGCCTACAGTGACCTGTAACTCCAATTGTAGGGGATCTGATGACCTCCTCTGGCCTCCACAGTGCATATGGTGCACATACACACATACACATGAAAATAAATAAATACATAATTTAAAAAAGAAAAACTAATGGTGGATGATGTCTCAACCATGTCAGAGAGACAGAGGGACAAAGAAATGTGGCTAGGAAAAAGGAGGGATACTGGTTCTGAGCAAATGCAGCAAATGAAATAAAATATTAACAATTGGAATTCTGGGTAAGTGTATACAGAATTTAAAAATATTTTGTAATTTTCAATTTATTTGAAATCAAAATAGATAGAAGCAACAACAACAACAACAACAACAACAATACCTTGTTGCTTTGATAGGCCTTATTAATGGGCTCATTTTACAAGTAAGGAAAAGAAGGCATGAAGCAGTTATGGAACTTGTCCCAGATCACATAGTTAGTAAGGGATGGACTTCTGCCAGACATTTGAGTAGGTTTGGAAAGAGGCACAGGTAGTCATGTCACTCTCAAGTTAACATGTCTTTCAAACTACACAATAATGAGCTAAACTCAAAGACATTGTCCTCAAAGTGGAACTCACTCCATACAGCATCCATTGGCACGCTTCTAGCCACATTTAGCTGTCATCCAAACCCAGATTTTGCTGGAATATAGCACAAGGTGCTGTGCAAACTGACACTAGGCACTGGACATCTGAAGAAAGCAGAGGCCCAAAGAAACAACTAAGATGTTGAAAAAGAGCTTTTCCTGGCTCTGTATAGACTTGTCTGGACCACGGCTGTATGTGAAAAGCACTTAAAGACACAGGGAGCTCTGGACCCACCTAATGGGATTTTTTCTTGTTTCATGGGGAAAAAAGTTATGACTAGCTGAAAGAAAAGAAACGCATAGTGAAAGAAGTAATGAACTTTGAAATGGACAATTTATCATTTAGAAGGTAGAAGAGCATTTTGTAGTTAAAACAAACATGATTATTCAGTAAATATCCTTTTTGTCTCCTTTGTAGAAAATACAAATTATGTGACAAAAGACAATATTAAAAAAAATGTTTCTCCCCTGAAAGTAAATCCTTGAACTGAAGATATAACAAGTTCTATACCCTGGGTTCCAGATACAAAGAAGATCCTAGAAAATAACTTCATTTTCTTATAGTAAACACATTCTAATCATCAAGTTTGATTTTCTCTCTCGCACCACTCAGTTAAAAGGGACAAAGAATATAAAAATTGTATGAGAAACCATTGGCTCGTTTGACAAAAATATGTTAGAATTTCCCATTCTTGCCTGGAAATGAATATACTGCTAGCTCTTAAGTGGCCTGAGTGTCACATTACCCACAGAAAAACTATAACTGTCATTTCCTGTTCTGTCAAGGCTGAATTGCCCTTCTGGTCATTGGTTCAGGTATGCCATTCTGAACTCAATTAGCTGCATTTCAAACATTAATCATGAGACTAAAGACAGAAATCATCTAATTATCCAAGAAGGACCTGTTTTCCAATGGCTTTGTGGTCTTGGCTGTTTAACCTTCTCTCAGGACTTGCTGATTATCAACACAAGGTGAAGAGACAATAGAATTCTGTGAGAAAAATCCCAAGGATTCAGACAAGTCTAGGTTCCATGTCATGATCAAATTCAGCTGTAGTAACATTTTCACTCAACATCATGGCTAAAGATTATTTAATGTGAGAGCTACAGAAATGTCTCTGGTGTTTCTGACATGATCATGATGTATGTATAACCCTTCCAAATATGTGAAACATCTATTTCTTCTATTGTTACATACCAAAAGACTCAACTGAAAGCTGTCTTTTCAAGACTTAGCACATATAATTGTTAAAAGGTTAGTTACATATAAGTATATATATATATATTTAATGTTAAAATTGTTTTTTATTTTATGTGTATGAGTGTATTGCCTACCTGTATTTCTGTACCATGTGTATGCATTGGCCTGCAGATACCAAAAGATAGAAGATAGATCTCCTGGGACTATTAAAGACAATTGTGAGCCACCATGTGGGTGTTGGGAATCAAATTTGGGTCCTCTGCAAGAGCAGCAAGTACTCTTACCTGCTAAGCCATCTCTTCAGCCCCTATTATTAGTTTTATATTACTTAAATATTTTCTTGCCTTGCCACTCCCATTTGTTTGCTTTTTGTTTTCTTTTATTTTTAAGGACAGAAGTTACTCATTATTGTTCTTTTCCTTTTAAAATAATGGTTAATTTTTGAAACAGTCGTAATTCAACAGCACTTATACTTACTTTTCTACCCACCTGACATGAAGTGACCTTTCTGAGAGTTACATTAAGTTATTTCAATTGCCTGGAAGAGGACCTGAGCTCAGTTCCAAGCATCCACATTAGGTGGCTCACAACCACTGTCAGCTCCCCTGTGCTGGGATTTTAGACATGCGCCATCACACCAGGCTTAAAAGGAAATTGCCTGTTCACAGTTGATTGAAGAAATGTATGTGGAGGGCTGACTGTGCCTAAATGGTGAAATGTGTCTAACTCTGTGTTATATATTTCCTTGCTTCTTGCAAACACTTCTTTTCAAGACTGAGGAGGATCAACTGCTTGAGATTCTGTGAAGAAAGCTCTCAACTGGACTTCTCAGTCAGCTTGGTATTGTGGTATATTCTCCCTTCAGGAATCCCCTGGATATATAATTTAATTTCTCCTCCTAATTATTTTCATGTTAAATTTTCTTTATGCTGGCAGAGAGCCAGTACTGAAAATTTCATTCTCTAAAAGAAGTGAAGTATATTACTGGAACACTTCAAGAAAGAATTAATTAGTTCTATTAACAGTTTTCATTAAACAAGAAGGGACAATGTTGACTATTTAAAAGGAAGAGAAATTTAATAATAGAATTTTTTTAAATAAAACTGTTATACAACACCTTTCTATAAATGAATCCAACATTGCTAAGATGTTTGTGCTGGAGCAGAAAGCTTTAAACCTGGGAAAGTGCAAAGATGTCATTTCCTTCTTAAGCACTTCAAGGGCTTTTTCCTCCATATAATGGAAGGTTAGTGTGAAATAGTTTATGTGAACATTTAAAATTTTGCTTCTTCTATGTGAAAAAGTGTTTTCACATAGGTGAAAAGGTGCCTGGTATCTGTGGACGGCAGAAGACAATATCAGATCACCTGGAACTGGTATTACTGATGTTTATGAGTCGATGTGTGCATTCTGGGAACTGAATCTCGGTTCTTTGAAAGAGCAACAAGTATGAGTACAATCATCTCTACAGTGCCTTATTATATTAGGAATAATAAATACATAATTCTGTCTTTATACTACTTCTCACTGGACTTGAGTAGATATTCACTGAGACTGATGTTTTGGGGGACATTCTTTTTTTCATAAAATATTTTTTGCTAATTAAAATTTTCATTTATTTTATATCCGACAGCAGTTTCCCCTCCCTCCTCCCACTTCCTTCCCTCCTTCCTCCCCTCCCTCCTCCCTTCCCATTCCTTCTCCCCTCCTCCCCTCTTCCCCTGAAACCACTCCTTTTCTGTCTGTATTCAGGAAGGGGCAGGCCTCCCACGGGCATCAACAAAGCATAATATATAAAGTTGAGGCAGGACCAAGCTCCTCTCCTTGTATCAATGCTGGGCAAGGCAGTCCAGCATGAGGATTAAGTTACCAAAGGCCAGCCAAAGTTCTAGGGATAGGCGCTGCTCCCACTGCCAGAAGCCCCACAAGCAGACTAAACTACCCAACTATCACACATATGTAGAGGGCCTAGGTCAGTCTCCTGCAGGCTCCTAGCTGTTGGTCCAGAATCTGTGAGCTTCTATGTGCTCATGTTAGTTGTTTCTGTGAGTTCTCTTGTGATGTCCTTGACCCTTCTGGCTCCTACAATCCTTCCTCTCTCTCTTCGACAGGATTCCCAAGCTTGGCCAAGTGCTTGGCTGTGGATCTTTGCATCTGTTTGCATCAGTTACTGGATGAAGGCTCTCTGATGACAGTTGGAGTGGTTACCAATTTGTTTACAGAAGATGGCCGGTTCAGGCACCCTCTCCACTATTGCTAAGAATCTTAGCTGGGGTCATCCTTATAGATTCATGGGAATTTCTCTTGTATCAGGTTTCTACCTGACTCCAAAATGCTCCCCATCAAGACGTCTCTTTCATTACTCTCCCCCTCCATCCACTGCCAACCTGACCAACCCAGTCCTTCATGTTCCCCTCCCGACCTGCTCCTAGGAGATCTCTTCTATTTCCCCTTCCCAGGGAAATCCATGCATCCTCCATTGGGCCCTCCTTGTCACCTAGCCTGTGGGTCCGAGGATTGTAACATGGTTATGCGTTACTTTACAGCTAACGTCCACTTACGGGTGAGTACATACCGTGTTTGCCTTTCTGGGTCTGGGTTGCCTCACTCAGGATGATTAGGGTTTCTCTTTATAGCCCTGGCTGTCTTGCAACTCATTTTGCAGACCAAGTGGGCCCTGAACTCACAGAGATCCACCTGCCTCTGCCTCCTGGGTGCTGGGATTAAAGGTGTGCGCCACCACAGCCTGGCTCTGAGATGGAAGTTTATTTATCATATTATGTAAGTGAAGAAAATGTTACTATTCTGTGAGTTAACAAATTGACTGTCAACCTCTCTTTTTATTAGGTCATATGCATTATTATTACAGAGTGCACATATCCAATAAAACACATCAAACTTGTGAAAAAGAGTTTAGATCTACAATCTCCCAGGGGAACATAGGGGTGGATAACAGAAAATAGAGATTCAGATGGATATGCAAAAAGTATATTTCACTCCTAATATTATTATTTAATGTTGTTTAATGCCTAAATATGCCTCCACTTCTCCATCTGTTAGATGTGTATAAACAAAATTACTGCATATAAAAATCTTTTTATTTCTTCATTCTATTTCTTTGTCATGTTTTAGTAAGCCCATTCCACTTAGTTGCAAAGATATATATGGAATTACATTAAGGCTGTAATTTTTAAGTCTTTAAAATCTTCCCTGATTTTCATCTAATTTAGGTTACCATAACATTTCTTGACACTGTTAACTAGCCATGCTAAACAAGAAAATCTAAGTCAATATTAGTTTTTCTTAAGACCTAAGACTAGAGATAGGGTTTGTGAGAGAGACAATGTTTTATTTTTTGCCAAACCCATACCTCTCAAATTTTCCATGACAATCATGATTTAAAACAGTTGTATGCTACATTCCTATAAAACAATACTTGATTTTTGAAAAAACGCATTTGCCTGTATGTATGTACACCATGTGAGTGAAGTGCTTGAGGAGGCCAGAACAAGTCACCAGATCCCCTGGGACTGGAGTTACAGATGGTTGTGAGGTTCCATGGGGGTGCTGGGAATCAGACGTGGGTCCTCTGAAAAAGCAGTCAGGACTCATGACCACCAAACAATGTCTCCAGCCCCTAAAACAATACTTCTGCTATTAGACTGTATTTAATGTAGGTATTTTAGAACCTGCTAGGTGCCAAATCATAGGATACATATCTTTTGTAAATAAGGAAAACAAGGTGATGACTAATGATAATCCATTTAACAGATATGCACAGGTAGCTTTCAGTGCTGGAGTCGAGAACAAGGCAGAACTATTTCTTGTGCTAATAATAATGCTTCCACAATGATTAGGTAGTGTGTCCTACACATCCTGCTGATATTCTGTCTCTCATTAGTGATTGCCTGCCTTTATCTTCCATATTTGAGTGCCTATTTCCCCTTCATAAACTTAGAGTTTACTGCTTGTTTCTACAGCCTCAGAGGTTAGAGCTAAATCTCATTTCATGTATTATTAAAGTATTGCCCAAGTCTTCTTCTTTTGGCTGCTCTTCAGTATTTTAAAGTTTTTATAAAGTGCCAATTTATTTCTCCATTTTACTCTCCAGATTTATACCATAGAAACACAAAAAAGATGCCTCTCCTGAAATGAAGTGAGAAAGAGAGATAATGGGAAGTCTGGAGGGAATGAAAATGATTTTATTATTCTTTTCTTCCGACTCACAGTTTTCTCTTGTATTTTTGAAAAGACATTATTAATAAGCTCTTTCTGTACATAGTCACTTCCTTTTTGTTCCTGCTCCTGTCTTTGATAAAATGTAGTGTATTTTCCAAGTGTCCCATGCTTACATCTATTTATGTGCAGAAAGACTGACACCATACTGAGAATAATCTGTTTTGATGGGCACTGTGACCCAGTGACTCATTCCATCTCTCACAATTGGCTGTTAGAAGAAATTGCAATTGTTCCCTTTATGAATGTATCTATAAAGAATTGCCTATGTATTTCTATGAAATCAGTGGGACTTTTTTTCACATTTTAACTTTATAAATTTGAGCTGGAAATAGTATTTGAGATTGATTTCCTATCAGTAGATTACAAGGTAGCAATGGATTGCAAAGGTTTTGTCACAGAAGTACTTCTGCAGTTAAGGATTGGGAGAAGCTAGATAGGGATTGTGAAGGAACAAGTGAGGGTATGAAATTCACTAGGTCATAATATATGACTTAAAAATATAGTATAGGTTTTGATACCATTTATGACTATTTTACTGAGTTTGGGGGTATTGTTATTCATAACTGATACTGGTCAGACAATTTTTATGGAACTAGTCATATTCTTTCTTCTGAAAATAATTCGGAAATTTTCCTTAGTTTTAAATAAGTATCTTATTAGAACTATCTGGTTTGTAAAGGTGATGTAAAATTGCTCTGGGAATCCCTCTGAGCTAGATGGTTTTATAAGAAGTAATTTCTTGAGAAAATTTTGCACTTTAATAATGTTTAAGCTTTTCCTCTCTACCAAGTCATTTTTCCAACTATATTCACCTAAGAAACCATCCATTCAATTTTTTTAGACTGCTTTGCAAACATGTGTACAAAATGATGCTTACAATTTTCCCTGTGTATCAAAAGTTACTCCTTCTCATCATTTCTTATTTCTATGCTTTCCCTTATTGATTAAATTTAACTAATAATTTACATCATCTTTGGGTGTTTTTCAAAGATACAAGATTTTGATTTGTCAATTTAACTTACTTTCTGATCTCTGATTCACTACTTTCTAATTTAGTCTTTTTAAAATTTTTCAATGGACACATGAATACCACATATTTATGGTACACAGTGTGATCATTCATTATGCATTTGCATTGTGTGAAGACGACAAATGCATGGTAATTGGCATCTCCATAACTTTAACTTTTTTATTTTTTTGTGTTGGGATCCTTCCAACTGCTTGATTCTGTTTCTTTATGAAGTGTATCATTTGTTGTAAAGTGTTTTCACCCCATTGCTGTGGAATCATCTTTCTGTATGCTGTGAATATGTGTTGCTCTCATTGGTTGATAAATAAAGCTGTTTTGGCCTATAGCCAGTCAGAATAAGGCTGGGCAAAAAAGCTAAACAGAGATACAGGGAGAAGGAAGGGCGGAATGGAGAGAGACACCAGCCAGCCACTCAAGAAGCAAGATGCCAGCAGACCGGTAACTTCACGGCCGCATGGCAAAATATAGGTTAATAGAAATGGGTTAATTTAAGTTGTAAGAGCTAGTTAGTCATAAGCCTGAGCAATAGGCCAAGTGGTTGGTAATTAATATTAAGCCTCTGAGTAATTATTTTAAAAGCAGCTGTGGGACAGAGTGGGACAGAAAAGCCTCAGTTTACACACTCTGTGTCATAAAACACAGAAACTTACTCCTCTTCTCTGGCTAGGTAGTTGTTGTTCAACTTTTCTCTGTGCTCCTGTCCCATTTTGTGGATTCTGGTGACTACTCTACTCTTCCTTCTATGAAATCATCTGTTTTAGCTCCCACATGTAAGAATATCCAATATTTGACTTTATGGGCGTGATTAGTTCACTTAACATAAGAAACTCTGCTTCTATTCCTGTTCCACAATGATAAGGCTTTGCTTTTGTAATGGCTGCATAACATTCTGATGTGTGTATCTCACATTTTATGTATTCATTGACACTTTGGTTATTTCCGTATCTGTCTACCATGAATAGTGTTGCAATAAACATGGGAATGCAAATATCACTAAAATATATTGATTTCATTTCTCTGCAGTATACACCCAGCAATATTTCCTTACTTTGCTTTCTTTTGGTTTGCTCAATTTTTCTTTTCTTTTATTGTTTTTTGTTTCTTTGTTTGTTTTGCAGCTAGAAATGTAATTAATTATTTTCATTGCTTTATTTTTTTGATGTGGGTGTTTGTGCTTATAAATTTTCTTCTCATGCACCTCGTGAGTTCCGATATGTAGTGTTTCCATTAATACTCTTTTTCAGAGGTTGTGGAACTTCTTGTTGGTTTAAATTTTTTAACCAAGATTTGTTTACTGGGTGAATTTTTAATTTCTAAGTAGATGTGGAAGAGTCTTTTTGTGTTGTATATGGCTTGTGTTTTAATTTCTAGTGATATTGCACTGTGATCAAATGATATTTGTACATTATGAAAGCAACTAGTCATGACCAAGTTCCTCCCATGTGTAACAGAAATTGTATTGTCTATTGTCAGAGTCTGGTGCTCAATATGTCTTATGAATTGTTGCTTGTTAGCTCATTTGCTTATTTTTTTATGGATCATGTTATCTACATTTTGCTGATGATTGCATGTTACAGACTCTTACTAATTAAACATTGCTATTCATTTCCCCTTTTTCTTTCTATAGTTCCTATTTTATACAGGTGGTTGTTACTGTTTGGCATTAGATATTAATAATACTTTCATCTTCAATTTGGAGCAGTATCTTTCTGTTTTCCAATCATTGAGGCTTGAATTCTAATTCAATAGCAGAATTGCAACTTTCTACTTTCTGAATGTTTTTCAGTTCACCCATAACTAAAAAATATGACTATAATTTCGTTTTTCAACATGAATAAATATGTAAAATTTTAACAGCATTGAACATAATCATGTAAATCAGCTACAAAAGCATCAGAAACAATTAATTTAAGAATTCATTCTTGATACTGATAATTAATAAATTCTTTTCAAAATTATGCACTATGCCATTTGATTTATGCCAAAATTATGCACTATGCCATTCTATGTTAAATTGATATGAGTTAGTGATTCTTGAGATCTCATAGGTGCAGCTTTCCGGTATGTCTAGAAGACATTCTGTAGCAGCAGGTGTCCTGGTCCTCCCACACTTATAATCTTTCTTCCCCATCTTCTGTGATGTTCTCTGAGCCATACATACAGGGTCGCATTGCATGTATCCTCTGGGATGAGCACCCCAGAATCGGTGTTCTCTGCATTTTGACTAATTGTAGTTTTCTGAAATTGCCTCCTTTTGCTACACACACACACACACACACACACACACACACACACACACACACACAC